>CAJUYI010006406.1:0-13783 GCA_910591695.1 Galerucella pusilla
TTGGGATCTCTTTTTTAAAATATAATTCGTGTACTTTTCGTCTTATTTTATTTTGCATATGTTCATCAATGTCAAGTGGTTTTCTTCCAGTTGACTTTTTAGGTGGAGATATATTTCCATTTTTCCTCTCCCTTAGAAGCCTGTAAATAGTAGATTCACTAACTCCTGTCATATTGGAACATGTTGAAACTATATTTCTAACCTCGTTTCTAACATTAGCAGCCGGCATTTGATGTACAACAGCATCATGCACATTTAACACTACAGTCTTCGTTTGTAAGCTAAGCACGCTCCTACACTTTACTGGGGTGAAACTTGAAGACTTTTTCACAACTCAGTTAACACTTATGGAACGTAAGCGACTCTGAGCAAAACAAATTATATAAATTCTTGCGAGACCAAGTTTCACCGTATATACCTGCAAAATTTCTAAGTAGTCATTAGGACAATTCCTAGTAGGACCCTATTGTAATGTTTCTTGGAAATTATAAAGTTGTTTTAACTAACCGAATTCAGATTCATATTACCTTTATATATCAGATCGTGTATAAAATTAAATAGTAAATAAATTCCTTAGATTAACGGTGACGCTTATGGTTTACTACCTGACTAGCATCTGTGACCTTTTCGCGTGCTGTCAGACAATAAGAAACAGACTATAGTCAGCTTAAAAAAATTGATTATTTGAAATGTACATTTTGAATTCTATATAAATCTTCGCTTAGTACCATAATGTGCGGACGCCAACAAAGATGTAACACATTGATATTATTATTGGAAAACTAATCATAACATCCGGTTTTCATATGATAGTGACTTGTGACTGATAGCAGTGGAGGTCTTTAAATATTAATAATATTGTGGATGTGTGTGATAATTTTACAAAAAAAAACGATCTTAGTACATCGGCCTTTGATTACCGCAGTTAATCATAACTTTGGTGATTATGGAAAACTATCATTAAATAGGTCAAGCTAAAATAGATTAAAAAAGCTGAGTATGTAGACAAGATTCTCTGTATGTTTAGAAATTGCAAATAATGTACTTTCAAGCAATGGAGGAAAAGAAAAAAACGGTACCTTCCCTTGCAAACAAGTTTTAATAGTATCTAAAATTTCATAAAAAAGTTACTGTTGCTTATAATGTAATTTCTTCGGGACCGCCGAGTTGTACCACGGGACACCAGGTAGATGTAATCCTACCGTCTAGTTGTACCACCGTCTAGTTGTACCACCGTCTAGTTGTACCACCGTCTAGTTGTACCACCATATTTCTAGAGAGGATTAACGGTTTAAAATAACAATCTAAACAGTTTTATTACATTTATTTATACAATTCGATAATATAATACAAAGAAGATATATTTTTAAAATTTGTTTTGAAATATACAGACAAATTAACATTAATTTTACAATTTAAGATCTCTTGTACTACTGCGGCAAATGATAATAGCTTAAAGATCTCACAAAATCAAATTTGGTGATCTTATTTTCTTTTAATTCTTTTATTTTAGAAGTTATATACTCATGTTTCTTTCTAGTAACAGATTTAAATTTTTTTATAATTGTTGATTCATTGGCAGTCTTAATTTTTGCAAATGTTTCATTTTGTATATTTATTATCATGTCCACAAAAATAAATATATTTGGATGAGGAGAATAAAAACTGTTTTTTAATAAAGAATGAAATGATTCACAAGCGTTGGTAGACCGATACATGCTATTTGTGTTACATGCCCAAACTTTTGGAGGAAATTTAGCTTCTTCTGATATATAATTTTCAACTATGTAATCACAAAATTGTATTACTCTCATCAACGGGCGATTTGTCAAATATTTCAAGAGAAAAAAAGTCACCTACTTCGGTAGGTTCTAGAAAATGTAGGCCAAAGAATAACTTTAAAAACTTGCCAATTTCTGAATTTTTATCTTTATATTCATTCGACAAACCTAAATTTAAAATTTTACGGTACCATGCTTGACATAAGTGAAATCTACACCCGGTTAAATTTGAATATGGCCAAAATCTATAAATTGCACTATGAATTGCTTGTTCAAAGTCGACTACTATATTTTTTGGGTTAAAGGATAAGTTAAGTGCATTACATTTATCGCTAACATTTTGAAACAATTTGAAATATGTATTACAACTTTTATCGGGTAACAGAGCAAATATGACTGGAACATAATAACCTTTTTTAAAAGCATGAATGGTAAATAGTTGGTAAAAAAACTTTGTACAATATTGAAATGTACCATCCATATAAATGGTATCACAGGAACATAAGAAATATAAATTTGTGAAACAAGAAAAGATAATTAAATTGTTTTCCTTATCTAAACAGCAAAGGAAATTTTCATCTTTAATTTTAGTTTTCAGATTTAAATTAACAACTGCATCAAAAACCTGATTTATATCCTTAGGTAATGCTGGTAAAACATCTCGCCGTGCTTCGTACAGATTTCTTCTCACACGAAGTAGATCATCGCTTCCAATGTCTGAAGCCCAATCATTGTTCTACGAGATGTTAGAAAAATCATACTGTTAATAATACTTTAATTTCTAGAAATTTTAGTACTTCAGTTAATTCTTTATGAATTAGTTTAGATGGCCTTTCTGTGCTATCCTCAACAGCTTTTCTTTTAACGCTATGACTAATAGCTTGCCTAGCAATCGTCTTCTCACCTTCATGATTATGATCAAAGCTGAGATTCCAAAATAGTTTTTTCATCTGCACTTGTATATATTTTGGCATTGCATCTACTTTTGGTGTTAGTGCAACGCCATCTAATTTTACCACACTTTGCAATGTGTGCTTTTGAAAATTTAAAGTTATTTAGCACTAACAATTTTGCACCTTTTTCACTAAAGATCGATTGGACTTCCATTGCTGTCTTAAGAAACTCACGACTCACGACTGATCGCTTAGTATGAAGATTATAAATAAATAGTAAGCAGCAGTAAGAAGGTATTATCACCCCCAACCCTTAAGAAAAATTCAAACTTCGACATTGGTGGTGGTGTTATAGAAAGTTTCACTTATTGAGAAAAGGTCATTAGAGAATTACTGAGAATAATGTAAAATATGTTAGACTACCTGATTTCAATTTCGTGGTACAACTCGGTGGTCAAAAAAGGGCAACCTTTTACGCTGCCAGATTATGTCAGGTAAGCGTGGTACAACTCGGTAGTCTCCAATGGATGTATTGAAAATTAAGAAAAAAATATATCATGTAGATTAATGTTGAACTTAGAGTTCTCATCGAATAAAAACTTTGAAATGCTAACCAAATTTTGTTGAAAAAAATACGAATCATGAGGTAATTACACATATTAAGCAAAGTTTGAGCCCTTGTAAACAATTAAATATGGATTAAATGGAAAAACTAATTGATAAGAAGTCTAATTTGAAGCTTTATGAATACTATATAAAAATCTCAGAATCCTCAAATTACTTATGACCGTACAATTCCTTATTGAAATTCGGTTGCTACCACTAAAATATCGGATAAAAATCCATCTCTCGCTTTTCTATCCTTCTATGACTGATATTGTCTCTCTGCTTCGGTAGACGCGTGCCGTTCCATTGTTGATACAACGTTCGCCGGTGTCGGCGGTCTCCCAGTTCAGTACTGACGAAGCTTATAGAGTAGTACGTGAACCAAAATCCGCTTGGACCGCTTGGCTACCTACATGTTGCGGAGCTTTCATATTTCCAATAAAATTTTCGTTATGTGAACTTAAACGTGAGGACGTAGGGAAACAAAAAAATATACAAAGCATAATTGTGCAAGGTCGAATTTGGTAGATGCCCCTTAAGTTTTGTTTCCACCCCTGTTGGCTGCATTAAAATCCAAAGTGTGGAATGTGCGATCCAAGCAGTTCGATATCCCTGCCGAGTGTACCTTTACTGCGTCATTTTCTACCTGTTGCAAGTAAAACTTTACAACATTGATAATGAATGGACCGTTTCTTTATTCTTTGAAATATCTACGAATACCAGTCGAGGCATCGATCTCTCGTCCTTTGCGCCTCTGCTCTTTTACGTAGGGATTCTACTTCTTGCAGTCTGTCTGGTCTGCTATACTGAAAATTTAAAAAAAATTAAAAAGAAAAAAATACCTGCTCTGTCGATGGGGTATTTCTATATGCAATACAGAGTGAGCTGCGTTCGATATCATCGCAGACGATATTTCAAAGAATTTTAAATTGAGTTTTAGATTTGCATATGTATTATGTAGATCTTCAAGGAGCGTTTCAAAACAAAGAATGCTTTATACAAATGAAGGCTTACATATACTATACGATTTAAGTCGGTAATGTAAAAAACAATTTTAAAAATAAAACACCGCAAGCAACTGTCACGCCATCTATACGTAGACGTTTCAGCTGCTTTTTAAAAAACGGCGATGTTTTCTTGCCTTAAAAACTCCATTGTTTTTCAAGCTTCGTGGGAACTTGTGTTACTGTTAAAAATACAAATTATATTTGGAATCAACCTTTTAATTTTATACTAGCTTCCATTTTGTTACTGGTTGTTAACATTATACTAATCTAACCTTTTTTGTTTGTGAACTGGTTGAAAAATAACAAAGTATAAATCATTGTGGCAGTTATCTGCTATGCTCAATGACCCAAGAACATTATTTAAAATAACTTCAGACATCCTTCTATTAATCTTCAAACATGCTACTGGTGCTAATACAAAATTTGGCTGTGTGACGCAAAATCTTATGTTCTTTAAAATATGTTATGACATTTACGATAGGAGTTTGTCAGTTCAATAAACTTCAACATTTTATCAGTTTGAATGTTTTATATTTAGCAAAACTAAAGAATTAATAAACATTTTTTTTAACTAATGAACTAACATTAATCTTATTATAATAGGGTACAAGCATAAATTTTGCTATTGGTGGGAATTGACGCTTTATCGAGAACACCTTGAATGCCTATTTTTTTCAAAAAAATATAAACTTTACTTTTAAAACGACTTTAAAAATCATAAAATTGGAAAGTCCGCCAAAACGCGCTTTACGTCATAAAGATGGCTGCCCCATGGTGTGACGTAAATCAACGTCTATTAAAACTCCAGACAAAATATTTGTTACTTTACCTGGTGGCGCAAGCAAAAATACACTTAAGAGAAGGGCATTACTTTTGTTTGGGAAGACCATTTTAATGTAAGAACCTACTTCTATGCTGGTAATTTTTATTTTTAAATAGTTTGAGGTTATGTCTAGGAATCAACCATAAAAACATCATTTTCTTACGACCACACATCGAAATATGGTTGGTATATATTATATAAATAAAACATAGTTTAAATCGTACTTACGATAATGCTTTAACTTCTCTTATTTCCTCTGCATTAAAGCAGCTTAACTTCAAAAATTCAAGCAGCATAAATGAGTCTATGAGGCAAGTTATCAGTTTGTGCTTTTACAAAACCTTCGCTAGCCATATATTTACTCACAAAATATTAGGGAATCAACACTGAACTAGTAAATGAAATATATTCTTCCAAAAGTTTTAAAATATCCTCGGAAATATCGAATATTTATGTCCACTTTCCACTTTACGTTGACTTTTAGAAATAAAAAAAGCACACACAAACACGTAATGGTGTCTAACAAGCATATAAATGATATTTTTACGTCGATGAAGCAATTAATAGTTAATTAAAATGCAATATAAACACAAAACTACACATAACCTAATGCAATACCGGCCATATTGACAAAAGTAAACACATGATGACATTACACGTATCATCGGTAGCGGTCGGAAATCCTCGGGTTGTGGTCGGAAAGTGCATTGAAACTTGAATTTTATTTTAAAATTTTATATTTCCTATTATTAGTAATTTTTGATATCATATTTACTATTATAAATTGATATCCAAGCAAAATATGAAATATGCGTGTACTCTATTGAAATAAATTGCTAGCCAAAAATTCGGAACAGTATTTTCCATAGACATACTTACTACAGATAGAGGCAACAAGCCAGCTCGGAACCCAACAGCATCTAAGAGAAAGAGATAGAAAGTCCCAGGTTTAGGCTGTCATTCTCTAATAGCGCATAATAATATGCTATAAACACAGTCAGAGACAGGCACCTCTGATCGCCTGTCTCTTTCCCTCTCACCGGAGCTTAGACGGACATTCTCACTTACACAGCGGCCTAAGGCTTGTTGCCTCTACCTGTGTTTGTATTTTCACAATATTTATTCATTATTCAGATGATTTTGAGAGATGTAATAAGAAATCCATGCAAATTCTAGACAAAAATAAATGTTTTCAAATTTATTTTTAATTTTCTATCCCATATATTCAGCCTTGGTTACGAAACGCTCTCTATTTAATGAAAATAGTTGTGCATATTCCCCAAGATGTACATTTTTAAAATTGTATCCAAATAACTGAAGCCAAAATAAATATTAAAATGGAATGCCACAAACGAAGTAGAGATATCAAACTTTGTCTTACGTTTACGTATGTACCAAATAAAATCTATTTTGCTAACATCATTTCTTAACAAAAATAAACTATAAAACTATTTTTGATATAAATAATTTTTGTTTCTTCAATATTGATTAAGGAGATTCAATAAATAAAACATCTTTCCGTTGCTTATATGTCTGAACGCGATAAACTAAACCACAGAACTGATTGTCGTACGGTTCCAATGGAAATAGAAATAATTTTTTGTTGAAATAATAAATGTATTTTATGTTGCACTTGAATACATCGTGAATTTTCTCAAATCTCATTCGTCATTTATTTCAGCTGGACTGGACTTTTGCAAACCTTCACTTCTCATAATCAAAGTTAATTATTTTCACGTAAATAATTTACCGTACATCTATGATGAAGGTAGCTCTGACTTACGCAAGAGTACTCTTTTTTGCACCGAACTTTATTAAACGAAATATGTCGCAGAAAGTGTGCACTAGTGAGCTTTATTGAACAAAGCAACGATCTAGCTCTCATGACGCTTTTGACAGTTATGTATTCAACTTAGTAATAGAACTGTCACTGGTGTTTTTTATGTTATCGTTATTTATTATAATTCCAGTAGTGTTTTTATTACTAGTATGGGAAAACATTGGAAACAAGATATTTGTTATCAAAACTGCGGTAAGCACTTTCCCTAATTTTTTTGTTGAGTTCTTTAATATTAATATCAAATTTTATGGTGATAAGTCACAGTTTTCTAGGTAGGATAATAATATAAGAATTTATATTGCTAGGTGTTTTTTTTTAATAGAACATGCCAAATACTTTTTGGATTCATATACCATATTCAATAATTTTAAATGCGTTGTCTATAATGAACCATAGTTACTGTATTTTGCCACCTTGGATGTGGCTTAAGAGTGATAAACTAAACACACTTGAGATAATGATTAACATCCCCTCATTCAAATATTCCATTTATCAGAGGGTGAATAAAATTGATCTTACTCTGGCAATCAAATATCTGTAATGCGATTCAGAAACTTAATTACCTTTGAAAATCCCCTTACCCTCTTTATTACCAAATTACATTTCTGTATGATTCAGTCATTAGCATGTGGATCAATTACTTTAGGACTGTGAAAATATTAAATTCACAATCTATATTATTAATAACATTGTAAAACATAACATAAAACCTTATCTATAAAAAATAGCATTATTCATGTCTATTGTTTGTAATAGTTTTCAAAAGTTCATGATCCCTCACGATTTACATATACTTGAAATTAAAAAAGATAAGACTAAACTTAAGTTTCTACAGATAAAAAAAGGTCAGGCTGTCTAGTTGATGTTAATCTTATACTTGTTACTCACAATGTACAAGGTCTTAGTCAAGGTTTTTGTACAATTTTTCGTGTTAGTTGAATATTTATATCGTGACAGGTAATGTAGTTTTCCTTTTATTGGCAAAGGATTAAATATTTGCTAATGATTCATTGAAATACATGGATTAGATTATGTAGATTAGCAAGAAGTATTATTATAAAGTAATGTCACTGTTTCAACCCTCACCTTGAGAAATTTCCCTTCAAACAAACAAAATCAAAGATAAAAATGTAGTAACAAGGAAATGTGCAATTCGATGTTTTTTTATACAGAGTCGCGAGGTAATGTACCGGGCGGGTAAATAGGTTAGACCAAAAATAATTTGAGTTAAAATTCACATTTTACATTTAGATTTTGTGGAAACTTGTCGGTATATTTTATGTACTGTTTTGGTGATTGAATTTTAAAGTTTTCGGTGGAAAATAGTGAGTTGAAAATATCTAATATGTTTATAGTTCAAAGCCAACAAGATCTCTCAACTATAGATACAAAATAAATAGAAACAAATATGATAGTTTAGAAGTATTATTTGTGTTAATGTAAAATTTATTATTAAATGTTACAAAATTAAGCTTTTTATCGTGTGACGGAAAATTGGACGAGCTGAGAGATAAAAATGTTGGAGATAACTGTACCGCAGGATAATGAAATTGAATTCATTAAACACTCGAGTAAGTTGGCAAATTGCAAATGAAATAGCAGAAATACTGGAACAGTCAGAGTGTTTCTTTCACCAAAGTGGTGAATAATAATATGTTTTTGATTTGCTGGATATGAATTAGCATCATAGAGAGATTTGGCATTACACTCAGCGCATTGTGGAATGTTGTAGAGGGAACAACTCACTTTTTGAGCAATCTGTCTCCTAATATCATAACCTGGCCAACAGCTGAAGAGCAAAGACATATAAAGCAACAGTTTTCAATCAACGAATTTTCAAGAGTCATAGGCGCAATATATGGAAGCCATATTAGAACTGACAAATCTCAGGAAGATTCTGATTCTTATACTAACAGTAAAGGATTTTATTCACTGCAGGTATTTCAATACCTTATTAAAATGCTAAGAATCTGGGTGATAGTGCCTTGTCCAAGGCACTTATTAACACCACACAAAGACTCGTTATGTTGTGGAGCATTCCTTTGGCATTCTCAAACAAAAATTTCGGCAACTCTACCATCTAAAGCTTAGGAAAAATGAAGATATATGGCAAATTTCATTAAAGCATGTTGTGTTCTCCACAACTTGGCATCATATGACAATATTATGCTTTGGATAAAAATAAATTAGTTCAATTTATTCAAGATAGAATGTTCAAATTACCATAACATATTTAATAGTTCCATTAAACTCTGTGACCTTTATATTTCAAATAAAGTTGCTCGAAAGTAAAACATCAGTGAGCTTTCAAATAAACATTTCTATTGATTTGATCCATTGAAAAAAACCCATTCCATTTATTTCTATTAAAATGACAAACACAAACACAATTTCAACAACGATGCGTATAAATGAAACCTTATTATTTTTATACAAAGACATAAATCAAATTCGGTTTTTTTTATTACAAAATTGACATCAACAAAGAACTGTATTGGAATTGTCACCAATCGGAAATTTTTTCTTTGATCTTCAATTCGACCAAAATTTTTGTGTAAAAAAACGGGCTTGATATTAATATCTCGAATTAATCAACAACGTTTTCCAATTCAATTGAGTCATGTTACCAAAAATACACAAACAATGTAGATTTCTATACGATGGGATATCCAAAAAAACATTTTTCTTAAATTTAATTACTAAAAGTTATAAAAGTAGCAGTAGAAGGGGAAATTTGTAAGGATAGTTTGACCAAGCTTGCGACTTGATCGCGGCAAGCTGCGAACCGATCGCATTGTTATGCAGGCGCTCTAGCTAGAGACAACGAGCAGCGACTGATTTTGAAAACTCTTTTATGAGCGTTAGGATGCCGCTCTCCACAGTTTGTTCGCAGCGTCTCAACCGTCAGCAGATTGGAAAGCACGGCTATGTGCAAAGAATTTACAAATGCGATTGGATCGCAGCGTTTACGTCGCCGCGAAAGATTGGTTGTATACTTTTATTAATTAAAACTTTTTGGCATTGTTACCAGATTTTTTTTCATATTTAAAATGCCCGCTGAAATTTATAGTTCCTGCGGCCAAACTTCAGATGGCTTTTAAAACAGTAGTCACTGTTGACAACGTAAGAGTTACAATTCTAGGTTGAAGTATTTTATGAACGCATTCGTGAAGCATCTCGTAGCGTTACACCACCTATGATTCAGACGGGGCGTGCTCAACAACTTTCAACACGTTTTGCAGCTTGCAAGGATTCTGCAGGAAATACGGGTATACAGGTATACGACCGGTTAAATCTTCCGTTTTGGAAACTGGCAGTTGTGCTGCTCTAACTGCTAATTAGACTTGTATTTCTACAGGTACACCAATAGGCGGTAAGAAGAAATTTAGAACTAACTACAAGTTAGAGATAGAGCAATAGCTGTTATCTTTAGAATTGGGACAAAAATGATCCATCAGCTTTTGATTTGGTTTTAAATTAATATTCAACGACCTCAATAATCGTAGATTTATATGAATGAGCTGTCGAATTAGGTATTACAACTTGAATTAAATATGCTGCAATTACAATTATATGCAAATTATCCGCATTGACGTTCAAGATAATATAACTACAACTATGATATAATGCAGTGGCAAACAATATAACCGGTTGAAGGTGTAAAATACCGCATAGGTATTGAATTTCCATTTCGACCTTATTGACTCGGTTCACAACAATTTATCATTTAACTGCAGCATAACAGGAATATTTAACAACTAATTCTGGAAATAGTTATCAAATTTTATTGACGATTTAAGGTAGTAATCAGAAATATAAAGGGAATAACGGAAGTCAAGGGGTAATTAAACTGCTTTCTGTAACTTCTTAGAATTATCGACTCAAAATCCACTAAAATAGGTAAAAATATTTCCTGAATCGACTGGTGAAGAGTAAAGCGTTTTATCTTTCCAATTAGCCGAATTATAAGTATCTTTTGTTTTGAAAAGTGGATTTTCGAAAATGTCATGACTTTATTTGAAGGAGAAACAATCCTTTTATGTAAAAAAAAACGGTGCCAGTCATTTTTAGTCCCAAAAAACCCCTTGAGACGGGCCATCATCAGGATATAATTGACGCAATGAGGTCTGCTACAACTTCTGCAAAGACAGTCCAAGAATCTCTAAATCAAGAGCAAGCAACTTCGAATCAACCTGCCATAGTATACAATAATTGCGTTTTTAATAAACATCAATCATAATTTGGAAAACATTTAAGCTTTTTGTTGAAATTAATCAAAATTATTATGTACACAAATAAAAATTAGATTGTCTAAAAAAATATTCTGTCATTATAAACGTCAAAAAAATTTCCAGTATAATTCGCTGTTGGGTACCCACCAAGAAAAAATTTCCGATAAAATTCATCCGTTGCTATGGAAATACACGTTCTGATTGGTTAAAAATCACAAGTGTGGAATTTTCCATTAAATCGACTGGTCAAGACTAGAACGTTCTATGTATCCAATTAGTCGAGTTATGAGTATATTTTGTTTTGAAAAGTGGATTTTCGAACATTTCATGACTATTTGAAGCAGAAAAAATGATTTAATACGAAAACAAACTGTGGCAGTCAATCTGTCGTCCCAAAAAACCCCTATAGACGAATTTTGAGCATTTTCTGTGTCAAAAACTTTTTTTTGTCGAAAAAATTTTTAAGCTACGAGTAGGTATGGAAATATTTAATAATATACTGTTTTCTGCTAATTTTCTTATTGCTTGGAATAATGGACTCAAAATCTATCGGAATATGTAAAATTTTCCACTGAATCAATTGCTGAACATTAGAAAGTTCTATCTTTCCAATTAGTCGAGTTATGAGTATCTTTAGTTTTGAAAAAAGGATTTTCGAAAATTTCATGACGCCATTTGGAGGAAAAAATGATTTTATACAAAAACAAACTGTACCAGTCAATATCTCGTCCCAAGAAAACCCTCGCGACAAATTTTGAGCATTTTTTATGCAGAAGACTTTTTTTGTCAGGCACGGAAATATTTCGCGATATAGGTAAACCGCTTTCTGCTAACTCTGTCAAGCACAATGTTAAGCGGAGTGCATGGATGAAAATGTTTTGTTTGATTATCCACGAAGTTGAGGTTGATGCAACCACTAAAAATATAGCATTTATACTGTCTTCATCAACATCTCGTTTTTTATTTATAGTTCAGTATCATTATTATTTATACCTGCTGCTTTACTGTAGAATTCGAATATATATTTTTCAATAATCATTCGGATGGCTTGTTATATTCTAAGGTCATTACGAGTCTCCAGAGATGACTAATTATGAACACATTTCGGAAATGTTAATAGTCTCTGTCGACCGCATAAGTTCTTGACCTCATAATGTTACATTCTTATGCCCTTCTATCTTCTAGCAGCTCTCAGTGGCGCACTATAATTTAAAAAAAAGTTTTATTGGGGTTATTTTATATCCCTTTCCTACCAGGAAATACACTGTATAAATGAAAACATTGATGACAAAAACTTGAGGTTTTTAAAAATCGCGATATTCTCTTTGCGTACGTGACTCCCCTTCATACCATAAGCTCTTTTATTCCAGTGAAAAGTTGTGCGAAAGTCCGACTCATTTATACGAACCAAATGTGTTTCACAATTGATACTGGGCTTATGCCTGGATAAGACAATTTTCCAGGGAAGATTAAATGAAAACTAACGTATTTTTGTACATTTTCTCTAAATAACTTTTATTATTTTTAATTTTTATCAATATATATTTTTCTCACGTTTTATGTTAATTTTATGTTCTGAGCAATAAATTATAGTATATATAGTATAAATATACTGGATGATCATACAAAAACCTAAAAATTATATCATCAGAGTATCTGAAAAACTGTTAATGAGATGGCAGATCGCAGACTTTTAATTATTTTTTCTACTCCTATACTATAATTTGTTGATTAAATGCAAATTTTCAGTTTCATTATGATCATTATAACACTGGTTTTCATCAAAAAACTGAAAAATTGACCTGTAGAAATCTAGATTTCCAAATACTCAAGTAGGCAAACCCAATATTTTCTGTAGAATGTTTGACAGTTTCTAAGAGATTCGTGTGTTTTATGAAAGTTTAAATCTTTTGCGTCAGTTTTTATAAGAAATGTCGAGCTCCAGACCAAGAATACTTAATGACCAAGGTAAATACTTATTTAAACTTGATAATTTTTGCTTACAATAATTTATTAGGTACTAATTTTGTATAACAGTAACATACCTATATACACTTTATGCTATTAGTTCAATAATGTGGTCCCGCTAGTACATTCTACATTTATCAATACACAAAATCACAAAACTGATTTAGACTTATTTTAAAACAAAAATAATAACAAAACGCGTTCAGCAAAAAAGTGCTATCTCAATGAACCAGCTCCTGGAGCGTGCACTTCACTGGATCCCATTCCTAGTAGACTTTAGAATGTCGTAGAATAAAATATTTTATTTCACATTTTACCAAGAATATGATCTGTGAATGGACTTTAAAATAATAGATTATTGTAGTCCTAAACTTCAAAATATTATTGATTGTCTAATTGTCGAATTATAGGGACCAGAATTTTATAAAAAAGTTGATTATTCTTGAATACGGTAGTTGGAAAAAAAAATAATACACCATAAAGAACATACAGAAGATATTTAAAATAATCACAATCTTGTACCCTTCCGCTCCGCCCATGTACAGACTAAGCACGAGAAGCTGGACGAGTGCAGAGCACATCAAGAAGCTTACCAGTGACCTTGAGCATTCTTTCTCAACATATGTTTTCTAA
>CAJUYI010006407.1:0-13783 GCA_910591695.1 Galerucella pusilla
ATCGGACTTATAAGCATGGCCTGGTAGACGTTTGTTCAACCAATATATGTGTGCTTCTTGGATTATCCGAAGTATGTTTTCAACATTATATACTGTAAGAAATATTGATATTGCATTTAGTTAACTTGTTAACGCTGTTGAGAGCGCTGAGACTATTGAGTCATACGGATATCCCATTATTACGTGCTGTGTTCGTGCTACAAATCAGATATTGAAGTTTTAGAATAAGAGTATTTCGAGATATCGGTGTTTGTATAAGGAAAACAAAGTTGCTGCTATTCTGAACTATATACTAGTCATACGGTTCACGTCAGTTATTCGTTAGGCTTCAGTTCGCAGTATAGTCTATTTTTATTAATGAGAGAGTATTAAATTGAAGCATTCGTAATTCATAGGCGTGTCACTTATTCTACTAGATTTTTTGAAGCTAGACCTCAAGAATTTTCGCATGAAATAACATCTGTATAAATATGATAAATATATCGGATGTACACTTAAACTTTCACCTATTTATCCTGATATAACTTCTGAACAGTTGAAGGTGGAAATATTAAAATGTTTTATACTTTAACAAAGTATGTTAAGAACATTGTGTCATACTAACATGGGTAGATACCTATGAGTTTCAAACCCTGGTTTTCCTAGAGCTATACGTGCTGTTTCAAACTCGCCATATTTCTCTCCTTTAACTCTGTAAATCGTAGATCTCCCAAGACCAAGTGGACTACTAACTAATTCCACTGTGTTTTCAATACTTTCACATAAATGTTTGTTTTCAAATAATTTAAAACCGCTTTGGTGGAACCTTTTCCACTACTTCCTCTTTTCCCATGGCGCATACTCTGTTGCTGCTGTTCTCTCGCTTGTCCAATTATAATTCGGTTTGCAAATCATATAGGATGTTGATGACCATGACACGCTTACGCTCTACCGGTATACAACCTGACGTAGGATCTGGTAGATTGAGACGTAACCTATGGCGTGAGGCACTCAATGAGGTCCCACTGCTGCAGGCAAATACGGACGCAATCTCACCACAATATGCCTTCCACAGGCCCTACAAGGTAATCATCAAATATAACACACAAAACACATCAGAAGAAGGCGCACTCCGCATCTTCACGGACGGCTCTAAAACCAATATGGGCTCAGGATGTGGAATTTACTCCAGATCTCTGAACCTAAACATCAAATGGGCGATGGGCTGTAATGTCAGCGTTGCTCAAACACTGCTATCTACATCGCCGCAAAAGAGATTAACAAAAGAAACACAGGTAATAAAATTCACATCCTCACGGATAGTAGACAAGCACTACTAGCCCTGAACAGACCACGTATCACATCAGGCCAAGTACTAGAGTGTCACCTGTCCCTGATCGAAGCCTGTAGCAACAACGAAGTCACTCTAGGCTGGATCAAGGGGCACAGTAAATCGAAAGGTAACCACATTGCCGACTCACTAGCCAGGAAAGCAGCCTCCCAAAAACTCTTGGGACCTGGCACTTTCATTGGTCTGTCGGCATCGGCTGTGATTGACCTAATAAAGGAACACTCCCTTGATAAGTTTAAGGGTAGATGGGTCGATGCAGAAGGTTGCAGGCTTGCCAAGGAACTGCTGCAGTATCCGCACAGCAAAGTAGCCAAAACATACGACTATGAAAAGACAGAACCTTTGGACAGCTACGGGTATTCTGACCGGTCACTGCCACCTACGAAAACACCTCTACAGACTGGGTCTGTCTGACACTTCACTCTGTAGAGGATGTGAACAGGAAGATGAGACTGTCGAACACATTCTTTGTGAATGTCCGACACTCTCTCAATTTAGGTTTTCCTTATTCGGCGAGTACAGGCTAACACAAGCCAGCATGAGGGAGCTTACTTCCGACGACGTTATCGCCTACTTCCAACAAGTGGGCTGGATGACGAGCGGAAGGAAGGAAGTCTGAACCTCGGAAGGATGCACAATGGGCCAATTGTGGCCTAAGTGCTGAGGGGGTCACCCACCCTTCAAATTCTTACAGATACAGATACAGATATAGGATGTTGAAAGTATTTTTGTGATTTGTTTCCCAAGCTGGATTTTCTTAAGTACAGTTGCAATTGTATATGTGATTTGGATCACATTTTCTTGGAGTTCTTGGAGAAGTATACACAGCATAGAGAAGAAATATATGGGGAACTGATGACAATCAATGTTCTGCTTATACTTTCAGCCCAATGTACCTGCTAGCATTAAGTAAGCTGCCTGTATACAACTTGTCACTATCAAAGCCTATATACTTTGTAGTATTAGCTGAATTTGATTTCTCTGAAACTGAAACTGAATTGATTTCCTATCACACCTTGGTCTACTTTTTTTGTTATATAGCCATCCTGAAGGACCCCTGTGACATGTATACCCTCATCTTACCCAAAAATCAATAAATAGACAAATAAACTTAATACTAGAGTTACCGGCTGAGTGGGCAAAGGCACTCGGCTAAAAAAACAACAATAAAGTCAGTACAACATATCTTCTAATCCTGTATAGCTGCTCGAGTGTGATTAATCTGAATAATTTCGCGTCTCCACTTTGGATTTAGTTTTCCTATACTTGGTGCACGGTGTAGTGAAACTTAAATGAACTGAAAGTTAATATTAATCAGTTTATTGCCACCAAATTATTTGATATTGTCAACGAGGTAAAAAAGAAGAAGGAGGGAATATAACAGTATAAAGAATCATCGACCAAAGTGGCTTCTGAATATGGCCGACTTCCGTAAACAAACTAGAGGCGTACATTAAATTATTTAATTAGGGGAAACAAAAAACTCTCATATACATCTTTTTAAGGTGGTACTTGTTGCCGTTAGAGGAATGGTACATTCAAAAATATTATAACACTCAATATCAACTTACATTATTTATACTAATACTCATAAATAACCTTTCTATTACTGAAAGTTACTATTTTTCAACGTGGCTTTTCCATTTGACACATTTATAGTATATTAAGTATCAAGAACGGTAAGGGTTGTTTACTCCAATTTTGCTGGAGACCGGTATTACCCTTAACGTTCGAAATGCTTATACCATTTTTTGCGCGATCTTATTGAAATATTCGAATTTCGAATAAAATAATTTAAATTTCTTCGAAATGAACGAAATGTCAAAAGTGACATTTATACTTCTCGAGCAGTTTAAAATATAATTTGCATTTTGATGAAATTGTTTTCATGCTATTTATTACTTTTTATATTGTTCTGTTCGATTCTGTTCATTAAAAAATATAAATCTTCTTATTTTTTTTTTTTTTTATTTTATGTAATGAATGAAGTAATATATTATTTAGGACCACTTAAGTGTATGTAGGGCTAAGACGTAGTTTACATACCGACGTCTGAACGGTAAATAAATAACTAACAGACGTGTTAGACTTAGAAACCAGTAAACACAACCTACCGACCTGACAACCGATGCTGTAAATCAACAAAAAAGATCGATCGCGCAAAAAGTATATTAAGGTTATCTATGCTGAGACAAGAATTGATGACTGATGTCACTAATGTGGCTTCTCAATATGGCGGCTTCCGTCGAAAGTTGGATGAATCACTACCACGCTTAACTTCCCTCCTCTTTCTCTTACCTCGTTGATGTTGTCGAGTATTGATGTGGATACTGCTTTGGCAATAAAATAAGCAAAATAACGACAAACAAATTCGGGTTTGTTTGAATTTGAATAAATCATTTGAAGTTTAAGCATCCCCTTTTGAAAATTACGCTTCACTTGTGATGAATATTTACTTATTAGTCTTTTGACAAGTCTGGGTTTTTTGTGTTTATTTCAATTAAAATGTTTTTCTCTCCCATTTGTGTATCACATTTTCCATTTCAGTTAGATTTGGTGTTTAATTGCCAAATTTCCATTTGTTTGTTTTTAATATAATTCTTGTATGAATACGTTGTTTAAATAACTCACCCGGTTTTCCACTGAAATCTCTGATAGTTCATGTAAATAGAGATTTCATAAAGTTTCCTCGAAATGTAAAGCTTTAGAAGCTTTAATGGTTTTACCTATAAAATAATTCATAATTTACCTATTTTCGTAAAATGTTTTTTTGCAACTATTCAATGACTGGTGGAGGAATAAAAAGTATTTTGATCGCTTCAAAAATATTATAGTTTGTCTTATACTTCAACCCAATAAAGACCACGGATTGATCTTCATACCGGGCTATCTCGTTGATATCGTGTATCACAAAAACCTTTGAAAGATTAATAAAAACTCGATTGGAACATTTTGTGGAAAGTAGTAGGTGTCTATTGCCAAACATTCAATATGGTTTTCGCAGAGGACATGTTACAATAGACGCCGTAACTCATTTAGTTCCAGATATACAAATAAGCTTTTCTAAAAATCAAACAAACATAGTTGTTTGTAGATTTAACAGAGGCTTATAATGTAGCTGATCTAAATATATTAGCAAATAAAATGCAAAATATTGGAATTAATAAAACGGTTTGTGCCAATATTATTAATCCATTCCATGGCAGAAAGATATTTTCACGTGATCATAATAACATATTACATGGTCTACACACAGTATTTAACGGCTTACTTCAGGGATCTAACCTGAGCCCTGTCTTATTTAACATTTATACTGCAGATCTGCACTGGTTAGTAGTCGATAAGTGTAACATGATTATACGCGGACGACCTATGTTTCAACTTCACCCATGATTCGTATGAAGAATGTTTAGAAGACCTGAAAGAATGTATGCAGCTATTACTGAACTGGTTTAATGATATGGAATTCAGTGTTTCTCGGGATAAGACTGTTTTGGTATGTTTTACTCGACATCGAGTTAAGACTGCTAGAGCTACTACCCTGTCAGATTTAATAATCCCATTTGTCGACGAATTTAAATATCTAGGCATTGTCTTAGATGAAAAATTATTATGGACGAACCACGTCAAGTATGTTAGAAAAAATGCGAAATGTGAATTTGCTAAGAGTTATATCCGAAAGAAAATGGGGAGCAGATGTCAATCTTGCATATACATTCTAGGAGGAGTTCTATGGGAGACTGTGCTATTGCCAACAACTGGGTGGAGAACATTTTGAGCGTTTATTTTAATGTATTGAAATCAAATACATCAGGTATTTTATGTATGTGTTTGATAACTGTAAAAATAAAAATTTCACCCTGTATAAATCATAATTGACCATACATTATTTAGTTTGTTGAAATCGGTTCATTAAGAGGATTTCAAAAATATGCGAATATACAGGGTGTTTCATTAAAAAAAAACACCGACTATGGCATACATAGATCTCTTAGGTCTCAGTGAATGTCACCCCAAAATACACACACACATGGCATACTTGCGTGAATCACCCTGTACATTCACATTTATGTTTATATAACGCACAACTCAATTCAAAAGTTGAAGTGTCTCGGCATTTTCTATAATTTTCTAAAATAATGACACAAAGAATTTTATTCCATAAGCGGTTTCCACACTATATATCACTTTAATGGACCATAACTTTCCTCTTCCACTGAATATTAGTTCTCTCCTGGCATGCACAGAAAAAGCTACTTTAGATTATATAATAAACCTGGAAACATTCAATAGAGAGCAGAAAAAGTTCTGTGGCCAATAGCCTTCAGCTGAGGCCATCCCTGCTTCCACACACACATACACAAACAAAAGCTTTAATGAAAAGTTAATATCTATCAACCCAACGAAGTAGCCATAACCGTCTTAATGGCTGGAAATGCGTTCAACCTTTTCGATCACACAAGTTCTTCATTAGATCATTCGTAATTCTGCTTGAGGATGAGTTCGAACTTATTTTTCAACGACATTTTCAAATCTGTTATTAGTTTTTATGAACGCTATTTGGTAAACAAGTTAGCGCGCTTTTGAGATTTTATAAATAACACAATGTATACTCTTTATTTTAAGTCTCAACTTTAAAAAAAATTGAAGTTTGGAAAAACACTGATACAAACGCATATTTATTGTACCTACAGCAAAAAGTTTCATTTTTGTAAAACTCATATACTTATAAGAAGTTATGAGATCAAAAACTAAGCTAATTGTTAGTTGATAATATATTTTTGTTTCCCTTGCGAAATAATCTCTCTGAAATTCATTAAATTATGGAAAAAGTGAATTTGTACTTCACGAAAATAAACTCGAAACAAGTTCTTATTTTTTTTCCCAGAAAGAGAAAATTTTGAATTGTATGCTTGCTTTAGTTGTGTGTTTTGTTTTTATTATTAAACGAGCGACCAAATTTTATTTTTACTGACAGTATTATTACCACTCGATAGAAAAATAATATTATTTAAATTCATAAATGCAGATCAGAACTGTAAAGCTTTGCTTCATTTTAATTGAAAAGTAACAGAAGAAAAATATATGCTTTCTTTTAATTTCATCTACTTGTATTGAACCAATTCTCTCCAACTCAATGAATAAATGTAGAAAAAGCTGCAGCTTAAATTGGACGGATGTGGGTTTTAAATTGGAAACAAATAACTTCAATCAGTCTGGTCGGAAAACTCTTTATTACGAAACAAATCTCATTGAAAGTTTGGTGAAAAAAAAAACTGTTAGATTAGTTTTAATTAGTTTTACTTTTGATTATGAAATCTATAAAGAATTCAGTTCGAATTACCTGTGATGATACCCAATGTGTGACAAAACCAAAGAACGACACAAAATTATTGATTGTTTTTGTGAGTCTTGACTAATTTTTCAAATGTTGTCTGAAAAAGTAGTACCTACCTAAGCTCTCGATTCGCGGTTTTTATCAATCACTCCCTATACTTTCCACCAGCGTATGTATTGGAGTTAAGGTCAAAACCTTTGCTATGGTCACCGTTGAGCAAGTTTGCTCCTGTATGGGTAATGATAATTTAGTTTAAAAAAGTCAATCACATCACAATAACATAAGGATAAATGCCAAGCTTTCTTTCTTTGAATTAATCAAATGTAATAAATAAAATGAATACAGTAGATGAATAAATGAAATTGATGAAAATACACAAAAAACGAATATTTATTAAAAAAATTTTCAACATATTTCTTGAGCGACAGACATTTTCAACGTTTTCTATTTACGTAACATGCCGTCTAACATTTGAGGCGTAAGCTATTTTACAGCGTTTCAATGCATTTTTGAGTAGCACTTCACTAGCAAGGAAACGTGTCACCATGCAAATAGCAGTAAATTTATTATTACATTCTTGAATATTTTAAAGTACTTCCCAACTGCAAAAAAAAGTAGGTACTTGAATTTGCTACATTATTTCTGTAATAAAGTATTTGTAAATACGTTGGAGTGATGGTTTTTTATTCCATCTATTTAATTTAACTCAGTTTAAAGTGGTATAAGGTCGACTTAACGAAGTTTAGCATCCAACTTTCAATTCCAATCTGTACGAGCTTGAAACCCATTTACATATGTAGATTCCATTTGAGACATTCGGCGGCTTCGGTGGAGTACAATAAGCCATGTGCTCGGGTAATTATAAAACAGTTAAGTCTTGCATACACGATAGCGTTTTGATTTAAATGCACTTCGGTCGCAATCGTCTTCATGTAGCTCCTGAAGTAATTTAATTTTGTAAGGATTGAATTTGTGTTTATGTTAAATTTTGAGAACACTGTTGCGAGGAACATCCACTACACTAGAAACTTGTGATATTGACTGGTGTTTTTCTAACGTGAGTTGTCCTAAAACAGCGACTTCCATTACCTTGTTGTTAACTACTTTTTATTGGCAGCTGATTCTGTTTCAAAAAATTTTCAGTTACGTACTTGTGGCATTTCTTCCGGGTTGAACAGCATTAGCTATGGCTAAGCTATGGATTTATTGATTTCGTGGTATAATCCTACACTTTCACGGTAGATAGGTACTGAACGATGAAATATAGTATATTATTGAACGAGCAATTTTTGATAGACATAATTCACGATGGGTGACGTTTGCGTCACGAGCCGCAGGCGAGGGGCCCAAGTGAATTATGGCCATAAATTGCGAGTAGAATACTATACTTTGTCCACGACACTTAATTTATTTATTAATAAATAAAAGTCATTACTAACCTCAAAATGTTGTATCAGCTACTTCAAATAATTTGACATATATAGAGATGGGCGATACTGTAGAAAGTATCAATACAACGTACCGTTATAAATATATTGTTTTAAAATACTTAATATTAGAAAATATCGTTATGAAAAGTATCAATACTAAAAATTACAATATTTTATAGATACGATATATGTCAGAAACAAATTTCCTGAACAAAATACACAGATTTAATAGTTTATTTCATATTGTACCCCCATCTCTAGTTGGGAATTATGAACCATAATACACTACAGTGTATTATGAACCATAATTCACGACAGTTGATATATGGGTACCATATACCTTTAGTTAGGAGGTAAAATATTGACTTATTATTAGGTGGTCGTGGACAAAAACAATTTAATTTGTTTAAATCTACATTATATTTGAACCTATATTCAACTTGTGACACGTTTCGCTAACACAGTAGCTTTCTCAATCGAATGGAAGTATAATGAAACATTTTTAATTTATACAGTGCCTTAATACTGAATTTTATGGATATTTACAAAAGGATGGAAATAAAAAGTAAAAGTGTCTGAGTATGGGATTAACTGAAGTATTTAGCAAGTTTACCTGGAAATACATTCAAATCAATCTCACTAGAACCTTTCTAGGTAAAAAGGTTTAATAAGGGAGAATTGTTGATATATATATATTTGGTCATTAAGAAAATTATCTGAATATTTGCTTTTATTCATCCCACGAGCTTATAAAATTTTCAACCCAAGGGATCAGGTTCTATATGCAAAATTTCAAAATTTGAATCGAAAGTTGGTTTGCTGAAATAAGTGGTTTGAGTAGTTGGAATCTGATTTTTGGTTGTCATTGGTGGAAAAGCAGGAAAGGACTACTCGTCTGAACCAGAACCTATCTAGCCATTTATCCACATCAGTTGGAAACATTCGAAAAATTGTTTTTATTTTGTAATGTTTATCTTACACTATATTGTGTTTCTATTATATACCCAATGTGGATAATAAATGTATTATTATTATTAATATTATTATTATTATAGCTACGTTTGTGTACTGAAATTCTAGTTTTGAAATTCCTGAAAATACTACCTATATAAATTTTATCACAGTTGTCATTACCACATTTTAATTTATAAACTTCTGATTTGTTTAATTTTGAAGATTTGGATTTGTTGTTATCAATTAATTCCGATAAATTGTAATCGGTTTTCAAAGCAAATATTCAAGTCTTACGTTCCTTGAAATGATTTGATTTTTCAGGATGGTATTCCAAAATATGTTAAGCTTTTAAATTGATTATTCTTGGTTTTAGAAGGAAATACTTGTTCTAGTGTATGTTTTAGTATCTTTTCATTTATAATATTGTCTATCAAATTTGGATCGCAATTATTATCAACTGCTATTTGTTTCATGGTTCTTTTTTGTAATTGTTAGTATTTAATAGAACTGTTAAAATCTATGTATCAAACTGTTGAAAGCTGCTTATTTATGACTGAATAGGTGGACCGAACTATTTTAAATTGTAATGTCTGTATGTGATCGTTTGTGAAACATAGAAAAATCATGTTTATTATTTCTATTTGAAATTGTAATGTCTAGAAAGTTTATAAACTTAATTTGTTCAATTTCTACTGTAACTATGGTATTTTTATGAATTGAGTTGATGTAACTATTGGATGTCTAGTTGCACCGGTGAAGCAAACTAAAATGTCGTCAACCTATCGGTGCCAGTACAAAAATTTTTCACTTAGGGAGGATACCTACTTGTACCTAAATTTTGATATTACCAAGCTACCTACTTTACACTTTATATAAAAAACGTCAAACACCAATTTTTCGGTCGCTATGTTTTTGTGCCCAAGCAGAGTTACTGCCGCAATAAAAGTATAATTTACATTGGAATTACCCGTAACTCTCAAACGAGTGACTTTCCACTTATGTATTATATTCCTTTTTGGTAATCTTTTTGTAGAGAAGAATCCAACAAGGCAATGACGTATAGAGTGTTAGATTTAAAAAATTGGGAGTGGTGAGACCACGAGGAGAGATGGGTTAACGTTGCAACGTCTACATATGAGCATAAAGACGTGCTCCTTTGTATGATTTCTGACGTGTTTTCTCATTTTTCCAAAGACGCATTCAGAATTATGTTAAGTGGATAGTATTATTTAGAAATACTGTATAATTAACAACGTCGAAGCTTGGATTCCGGTATACAATGAATCATTGAAAATACAGTTATCAATTGCCAATGACAGTTGAGATTCTTGCTAAATGAAATCATACGACACTTGATTTATTGGGTTTTATTGATAAAGTACTTCCGTTCTCACATTTAGGTAATAACAGCTTATTAAACGTCAAAATATCTGATATCCATTCTATTTGTGTATCGTATTGGATATATTCACTGATATCCTCAAATAGATTTGGTAGCTCCCATTAAATATCACCCGAGAGATTCTCCGCTTCGTCCATAAATTTAACTTGTGTCAATGCATTGATCTCGAACTGATTGGATATAGCTGGACGTTAGCATTCAATGTAATCGCCATAAACAAACTGTATTGTGAATGAAATTTGCATGCATATATATTTCTCTCATTGGTTCACGTTTGTTCAAACGTGACATCGTTTTGGAATAAAAATTGTTAAAAATATAGTGAAATATCGTATAAATAATATCCCATCATGTAGATTGTAGGTTATTTGAATTTGGGCAAAACTGATTATTGGTTTTAAAATCTTCTGCAAAAATGTTATTGAGTTTTTGCGTCCATTTTATTGAAGTTTCAAGCATATGCATCCAAAAAGGCAATTTGGTGAAAATGTATAACTACTGACCCATAAATTCGTTATATCTACCTCCAAATGACTCTCGGCATGAACAAAACAAAATAAATTATGGAATCAAACAATTTTATTTTGTTAAATCTACATTATATTTAACCTTAAAGTTGTGACGCGTTTCGCTAACACAGTAGCTTTTTCGTTTGAAAATAATTTAATATGGATCTACATCAAGTAAAAGCCTCATCTATTCAATTTTTAAAACAAAATAATGTATTTGGTTACTCTTTTATTTGGGTATAACTGTGAATGAGCGTACTGACAAAGTCGTCAAAGAATATTCTGCAAATGTTACCAAATCCATTTCACAACATCCACTGTCAACAACGGACTTGAATGCGATGTTTAAGCAAGTAGTGCAGGTGGAGAGCTTGTGATGTCTTTTGGCATCACATAAAACCAATGATTAAATCCATTGAAATTATTCATTATTGAATAATTCAATGAAACTGTTTGTTATTAAATAACTCAATGTGATTATGTTTATTTTAAAAACAATGCAGTTAGTTATTGTTTCATAGTTGTAGAATAGTAAATAGACACGCAAGGTCATGAACATGGGGAGAGATCACGTAAAAAGGATATTTGAACTAGCGAAGTATGTATATATACTGATAAAGTATACAAGTGAGCATTCAGATGTATAATAAATATATTTACCTACGACCCCCCCCTGTAATCAGTCAATAACACACAGTCGGTATCAATGTAATGACTTCTATTACGCACTGTAAAAAAAACGCACAGCTGTAAAGTAAATCGCACGGCTTCCCTAGTAGCATCCTAGCAACTGTCAATAGACGTCACCATTTTATTCAAAATTTACTATATGAAAACATTCAATACGGCCATGTTTAACTATGAAAAGCCCAAAGGGTTCTTTGGACTTTCGATTATCAACAATATATTAATAATGATTAAACGTTAGTTCTTTAATGTGCTTCTTTCATTGGTAATAGAGTAATAGAGATGGAGTTTACCAAGCACCTCTAATTATGTAACTGTTATTTCTTATGATTCTTATAAAAAATACAAGTACAAGTAGGTCGTAGGTAAAGTATAGTACGTAACTCGTGTTGTAAAGCATTTTACGCACTCACAGAATTACGTACGCACTCACAGAATTAACTCACAGAAGTAACTTTTCCATTCGTGCGTAAAATGCTTCTTACCACACATGTTACGTTATATACTATTACATATGTTCAGATATATTCAGTTAAATTGATAAATATCCCTTCACCTAATTAGTGTAACTAATTAAGTTATCCAATAAAACTTCATCCCACTGAATCATGTAAATTTCATACGCTTATTTGAGCCGTTCCCAAAGGACCCGAACTTCCACTACTTTACGAAGACCTAGCATACAATACAAGCTCCACAAACCAAGCTTAAGGTGGTTAAAACTTCTACAACTAACCTAACCATTGACAAGATCTCATTGTTTCTGCTCGGCTAGGAATACGACACACAAGAAGCTGATGAAATAAAAAATGATTCACTCTATAAAAGACGAAAACTTTATTTTGTACACCAAGAAACTGATGCTTTTGTTCGTTTGGGCGTTATTTTAGTTTGAGCTACAGAGTGAATTGTGTATGTGGTCTGTTGTTGGCCACTGGTGCAAATGAAATATACATTATTCACGCTTTACTGGTGGCTCGAGGACTCTTTGAGTCGCTTTAGAGGTAAATTCGGAAATAAATCGTGTATATAGGTATTTGGGATATTTATTATTTGTTTTGAAGTGGAACATGTATCCATGATGGATGTCTTGGATGTCCGGAAGATATCCGTTGCAGGATCTAGTATACCTTATGGATATCCATGGGACGGGACAGTGTGAACGTTATGGATAGTTTTGATGAATATCCATAATCAGCATTTTATGGACGGCTTAAATTTCAAAAATGATATTCAAAAATGATGACAATCCCTCAATACACTTATATCCGGGAGAGCTTAGTTTTCTGGATACAGGAACAAGGGTTAACATATAAATTATGGGAAATCTCATCTAGTTAAAATTATGATGACGCGAGGAATAAAGCGAGCAAATGACTACTATTTAATTTTGTAGAGCGACGACCCAGCACTGTAATGGAACGCCTTTGATGCGATAATTACAGTCAAGTAGTGTCGAACATGGTTAGTGCTTGGATGGGTGACCATGCCAGGGAAAACCAGCGTATAGGGCCTGTACAAGTGTACAGCCTGCAGCGAAACACTAGACTACTAGGGTGAGTAGCATATCACAGCTCGCAGGCATACACCAAGCAATGGGTAGATATTTTTGACAAAAATCCTAGTAGAAAACGGATGGTGCCATCATATGAAAGACATCACGTAGTATCATTTTGATATGTTTTGTACACGCAAATGTTCAGTAATTTTTTATGAACATCTATAACGAAAAAAACTTTCTTTTTTTGGTTTTTTTTTCATATAGCGTAGATGCGTAGAACGTACTAGAGCAATCTCGATAATATGTATGGGCAAATTGTAGATAATTAAAATACGAACAAAATGAGGAGTCGAACGGGTCAATCGGATAATTAGAAACCGAGAAAATCAGGAAAAATCGGAAAATTGGTAATTTTTTTGAAAATTTATATCTTCTTCGTTTTTCGATTGCAAGAGCTAAAACTTGGTACAAAAGAAGTTCTTTGTATGTCCTTCATATACGCGAAGAGCAGACGCCAAGCGACGTTTACTGATCACAGTTACAATTTTCATTTTTACATACGATAATTTTCAACGTGTCTGGATGCGTGGTCGATTGTCCGATTTCAAATTTGAGCAGGGTTTTGAAAAGTG
>CAJUYI010006409.1:0-13778 GCA_910591695.1 Galerucella pusilla
GAAACGCGTTTTATTAACAACATTTCCAATATAAGCGAAAGAAACGCACTATCAATAAAAACCGTTCCTGGAACGTGCACTTCACTGGATTTCCATTTCCAGTAGACTATCATATCGTTGGAATGTCATAAAATGAAGTGTTTCATTTCACATTTTGCCACAGATATGACTTACTATGAATGGACCTTAATAAAAATTTGATAACAAAATTTTGCAGTCTAAGGGCCGAATTCAGAAACGACACTACTACTACACTCCTTTTACACTCAAATTGCGACTCGTTTGAGAGTGAGTGGAACTCACCCTTAATTTTGGTATTCAAAAACCATGTAGGTTGAGTAACTCATGTGAGTAGAGATTGTAGTGCACTAGTTTCTGTTTCGAACTGTCAACATTGTAATTTTTGGTTTATTTGAACTAAATTTGATTGAGTGTAAATTGAGGGTGAGTAACGTCTATGAATTCGGCCCTTAAACTTCAAAATAATTTTTGATTGTCTGGTTGTCAAATTTTTTTCTGTTGTGTCAGTTAGGGATAAAAAGATTAATTTCTACTTATTTTTTCTTGACAACGGTAGCTGGAACGTTACCGAAACGTTGAAATAAAGAATTTAAAAATATTGTGGTTTAATTTCCCAAGAAATTAAAAAAATAATTTATAGGATGACCTTGAATACAAAAATGAGGTTTCAAACCCATCCACCTGAAGCGATAGTTGCAATTGAGTTATCGAAGCAGGCCTGGCAACTAAGGCCTTTAGCACGAAAATAAGAAAAGATTTTAAAATTCATGAAAGCTGTCATATAGTTGTTGTCACCATTGTTTTTTATGGATTGTTTCCTTTTGCCATTTGCTGCTGTTATTTGTATTTTAATTAGGTACTGTAAGTTTTATCAAGTGTGATAATTCATAATATTTATA
Source organism: Galerucella pusilla (assembly GCA_910591695.1). Taxonomy (NCBI): domain Eukaryota; kingdom Metazoa; phylum Arthropoda; class Insecta; order Coleoptera; family Chrysomelidae; genus Galerucella; species Galerucella pusilla. Next base: position 921 of record CAJUYI010006409.1, read on the forward strand.
ATGGTTGGTGTGAAGTGTTGCGTTCCTGGGTGTACAGACATTGCATCAAAACGACATAGGTTTCCCAAACATGACCCTTTGTTGTTGAATGAATGGGTTGCCTTTATTCGCAATCCAAAACTAAAGGAATTAAGCGCTGAACAGATTTATAAATCCTACAAAGTTTGCAACAGATATTTTGAACCACAATATATTGTTACTGGGACAAAAAGGGGCCTCACTCGCAAAGCTGTTCCTACAATCCTCTCAGAATTGATCAAAAAGTGATAGGAAATACGTAATATTATCACTCTTAGGCATTACTTAGCGCGTGGTAAAATGTAAATTGCATTTAGGAATTCCTCAACTCGTTTTAGGTATTTTCTGACTTTAGGAAATGGTTAGTGAAATCGGGCATTAGTCATTCAAAAACAAACTTCCATTAAAAAAAGCGTTATGAAATAGTTTTGAACCCATCCACTGTGATCGCGGAAATTCTTTTTCCCTTGGTCTGTTTTTCGGCCTCAGCTGCCTTGCCTATTTTGACAACTCCATTGCAACTAGCGCTTCAGGGGGATGGGTTTGAAACCTCATTTTTCCATTCTAGGTAATCCCATTGGACTTTCACTTCTATAGGTTAGACTGTTTTGTGATTATTATCGCGAAACGTTACTAAGGAAAATTATTCTAAATATTTTATGTGTTTTGGGACAAATTAGTGGTAGTTGAAGCAGGTGTAGCTAATTGGAATGTCCTTGCAACATTAGAAAGGGCTCTTGCCACTTGAATTTTTCTCGCCATATAATAAGAAAAGTTACTTCCAGACTTACTAATATTTTTCCACAATACTCACAAAATGTGACAGTGCCTTGTTACTTGAACCTATCTATGATCCTATAATCCCATAATTTTTACGTAAAAGTGATATAAGAATGCATCTGGAAAGATGTTCTCTTATTGGTCATGTAGTCGTATGATAGATTCTGAGGGGATCAAGATTTTCTTAACAATATTTTGTCTCAGCACTTACTGGATGATTGTACCTCCATCGTATTCTATGAAATAAATATTTCAATCGTTGGTTAATGTTATAATAGTCTTAGTATTTCTTCTTTTGTACTTCATATAGAGAAAGAGCCTGTCCTCAACCCATTTTCAAGTCTCGACCTCAAGGTAGATTCTCACATTCTTTATATTTCTACTCATCTACTTTAAATTTTTTCCAATAAGTGCATGTTGACTTCTGCTCGTAATGAAAGCTGGACTTTCTTATCTCTCCAAATTTGAATTGCACCGTACATTCACGATTAGCGCAACTCAAGAAATTGTTGTAGTTGGGCTGTTATATGAAGTATGTTTTTTCTTACTTTGTAGCTCCCCGAAGATAGCATGTGAAGAGGGATGTAAGATTACGGTGTATGCGGACGATGTCTGTCTGGTATGTACGGCAAAGGGAGAGGTGGAGAAAGAAAGAAAGGCGGAGAGGATGTGTAGACAGATTGTGGAGAAGATAGAGCGGTGTGGACTGGAAGTGGCTGAGGATAAGACGGTGGGGCTACTGGTGGAGGGGCGGAGCAGGGCAAGGGAGGTGGGGTGATGGTGAAGCAAGAAATAATTCGGATGGAGGAAGCGGTGAAATATCTGGAGGTGTATTTGGATAGCCAATTATCCTTCAAAACCAATATGTTGAAAGCTGCACAGAAGGCAAAAGTAAGGGCAGCGTTGCTGGGAAGATTGATGGATGATGTGAAAGGACCGGGAGAATGAAAGAGGAGGATAATTGATAGGATGGTAGAGCAGAGTATGCTGTATGGCGCGGAAGTGTGGGGTGAATGCGAGGGTTAGACCACTCCTGCGGGTGCAGAGAGGAATACTTCTGGGGGTGTTGCAGGCGTACAGGACAGTGGGTGGATTGGCAGCAGCAGTGCTGTCACGGTCCTATCCATTAGACTTGATGGCTAGAGCCAGACAGACACGCTGGAGGGGTGCGAGCAGAGAGGAAGTACAGAAATGGATACATGAGGAAATGGATACATGAAGAAATGGAGAAAAGGTGGAATGAGTATGAGGGCGCGCTAAAAGGAGAAATTGAGTGGACCAGAAATTTGGAGAGGTGAACTACTTCTTGACGCAGGTGCTCACAGGGCATGGGTCGAGAGTGGGTTACCTCCACAAGATTGGGAAAAGAGAAACTGGAGTGTGCGAGAGATGTGAAGTGGAGGATGATGTGGGACATGTGTTTAGATGCTGGAAGAATTGGGAAGTTTTGAAGAAGTTAGAGAATAAACTAGGAGAGGCGATGTATTGGGAAAATATGGTGGAGAATGAGTTGAGGGGCGAGGAGGAATGAATGGAGATAAGTGGCGTAGTAGAGATTAGGGAAAGAGAAGGACTCGCTATGGCATGAGAGAGGAGGAGTGATAGAAGGAAGAAGATGAAGGAGAGTGTGTGAGGGACCGCCGCCCGTTGTGAAGTATGCTAGGGTAGTGATTCTAAGTCGAGAGTAACGGCGAGTTTGAGGTGGGTTTGGTTGGTGGGCATCTCCGTGGGGATGAGTCCAACACAGTCTAGGTACTGGTTAAGGAACCAGTCGAACATGAGTTTCCCAGCCCGAAAAAAAAAGCTTCCCGGAGATGTGGATAAGGAATCTTGGAAATCGAGCCCAGGAAAAATGTACTCACGAATAGCCTGTTCCTGGCTGCATTTCTTGAGTTCTAGCTTAACACCCAAAACAGTATGGCATATAAATCCAAGTTATAGTGGGGGTTGATAAGCGAGGGATAAAATCCTTAATGTTACCATCCTTACTTCAAAACTCAATGGAAATTTATGAGGGTATTAAAAGCATTATTTTGAGTACACATTTATTTTGCTTACCCTCATCCAAGTGTCATTTGTTTTCTCCCAATCATCTGGTTGATATTGGTAAACTTCACAATCTTCATTCAAACCTTCACCATCTGGATCGGGATTTTCGAGCGGTCTCACCAAACTGGACGTATACGTATTAATACCCAATAAATCAACTGTACCTCTCAATTTAATTTTCTCTTCTTCAGTAAACACCGGAAGTCTAGATTCTGAATAACCTTGGGCGAGACTTCGTCTTTCTATGTTTTTCTTGACAATATCTGGATAGTCCCCGGTAAATAGGGGACTTGCGAATATACCAAACTGGAATAACAAAATAATTTATTCCATTTAATCACACATATTTATCAGATATCTACTACTGTAGGTGTTTGGAAAGTGAACATTAGTGTAGTTGAATTCTTCCCAATTCTCAACTTTCATATTGTCTTGAAGATAGAGAGAAAAAAAACTTGGGCAGGTCGATTCTCATGATTATGATTTATGATTCTCAAACTTTCTCAATATCAACGATGAGTGCCTTCTAACGATTGGGTATGCCGATGACATCGTCGTCCTTGTTGTTGGAAGGCACATTACCGTTTTAAGGGACCTCAAGCAAAGGGCTCTGAATAGGGTACATGGGTAGTGTAACGAACACGGACTTGCAGTAAATCCTGCCAATGCTGAGATAGTTGCTTTCACCAAGAAGAAAGGTATAAGACCTAAGGGTCTACATCATGGTAGAGTACCACTACCGGTGGTTCAACAGGTGAAGTATCTAGAAGTAATCATTGATAAATCACTGACATGGAAAGCTCATCTGTATAGTCGCCCAAGCAAGGTGACAAATACGTATTGGGCTTGTAGGAGAGCCATTGGTCCGAAGTGGGGAAAAACGATCATATGGTTTTATAGAGTGATCATGCTGTCTATGCTCACATATGCGGCTCTGGTCTGGTGGCCGAGGGTAACCTTGGTCACGGCTAGATCGCAACTGACACGCCTTCAAAGGGTGGTCAGTCTGGAGGCAACTGGCTGCATGAGGACTACACCAACTGCTGCGATGGAAGTAATCCTTGGTTTTCTGCCTCTTCACTATGTGATCGAGGCTGAGGCGGGAAGGGCTTTCCTGCGCTTGAAGCGTATGGGATACGTGCGAAGTGGGGAAGAGTGCAGACACGTCAAGAAGCTCCGGCTCCTGGAAGATATTCCAGTTCTGGCTTGAGCGTCTGACGAATGCTTGCGCAAGTACTACTTCGCAACTCCATACAGGGCTATGATCCGGGACAGAGAATCCTGCGATAAAAAGACGAATACACAGCCTCATAGGACTGTCTGGTTCACAGATGGCTCATGCTCTGGTGACAGAGCAGGGGCTGGAATTTACTCTAGGAATCCAAGGACACAAATCTGTATACCATTGGGTGATGGTGTATCTGCATATCAGGCCGAGATATACGCTATTTTGGAATGTGCGCAGATAAACCTAGACAGAGGTTATGTGGATCGACGCATGACCATATACACCGACAGTCAGGCAGCAATTGAAGCCCTGAGTGGATATACCATCAACTCAGGACTTGCTGACGAATGTCGAGAACGGCTTGCTGATCTTGTCGGAACGCAGTGTGGCTAGAATGGATTCCGGCCCACTCTGGTTTTGAAGGCAACGAAATGATGGATGCACTGGCTGCGGAAGGGGCGGCAGCTCCTTTCTGCGGCCCGGGCCCGACCCTATGCCAAACAAAATAAACGATACGCAAGGAAACGAGGAAGTAGCTGACGAGCCAGCACCTCGCTCATTGGAATGCTCTGCAGGGTCCTAGACAATCCAAACGTCTACTGAAGGAATGGACTGATGGACACGCTGGGGCAGCTATTGAACTACCAAGGAGTAGGTTGAGGAAGATAGCAGGACTCCCAACAGGGCACTGCTGTATAAGGAAGCACCTCTACAACCCAGGAGTAGAGGGAAGTTCCCTATGTAGGGGTTGTGGCATGACTGATGATGTTGCAGTTCCGTGTAACAACGTAATTTGGAGTATTGCGTTGTAATATGTCACAATTCAATGGATCTTGTTGGTTTCACTTAATTTTATAGTTGGGAATTAGACGTTCCAGGATGACGACACTGACAGAAAACTGTCGAGCTACAATCCTAGTTGAGGTGGAAATTCACTCAATACAGAAATCTGCTTAACGTCGGACAGGAACTGTTGCTCATTTTGGACCATGCCTATGTCAAAAAAATTCTCCAAAAGAACTCGAATACTGCCTGTATATTGGACAGTCAGAGAAGAGTATATTGAACATTCCTGAAGCATTAGGGTTATTGCGGTCCTTCAGACTACGAGATTTCGCCATCTTGAAATTCCACAATAATCAAATTAACTTTAAAAGGCAGTAACATAATTGACAGTATTTGAGTGTGGCATTTGATAATTAACAAATTTGTTTGCCAGGGAACCAAAAAAGTCTATTGAGCTATTCTGGAAGCTCGACATGTCCGTTAAGCCTTTTCCTTGTATAGCTCATAATTCGTAGATTTTGGAGCCAAAGTGTTTTTTGAGCTTCCGTTGCATTATGTACCTACTGTCTAGTTTGAAAAAGTTCAAGTTATTATTGTCCCGTGAAGGGGTATCAATCACGACTCGAGACTGATAAGTAGATCCATGCTATGATTATTATAGAAGTCGACCTGCTTGAGCTTTTCTCTCATCATATATTTAAATATAATAAAATATTCCAACACACTGTATAGTGGAAATATTTCCACCCTTTTTTCTACTTGCAGCTACCACTTCCGGAAAATTAATAGTTTCTTTTTATATTCTTATATTTCGGGAATATTTTTCCTTATCTCGAATAATTAATACCTATTTCAAAATTTGCTCAATCTTTTATCAATCTACAGGGTGTAGTGTAATTTGAACGCGAGTGGCAAAAAGATGGAAATATTTTCAAGGAATATAAATATATTTCATACCATTTTTAGCGGAATATCAACAAAACCCTGTATATACAATAAATAAAATGTTTGAAATATTTCAAATTCCATTCCTATATGTAAACAAACTCACAGTAAACTGCAAAAGGGTTTCAGATGCATCCAAATCAGCTTGAAGGGTTGGATCCTCTGCCTGGAACCAGCTTGAATCGATGACAATTCCCACTTGACCTGATTTGAAACAAAGAAAATAGACACCGTATATTTCTTGTAGGTGCGAAAACAGAATAGTTGTGTGCTGGTCATCTTAACAACTTACATTTCCCAATTCTCAGCATAGATAGGAGTATTAACTCATATGGAAAAATAAATTAAATATTTCCTTGAAATCGTCTATCTAAAAGTAGTTGTTTTTTCACAGCAGAGTCGGGGCTTATGGTCCTCGGAGGTGCTGGAGCCTTTGGCACAGCATCACTAGGGATCAACTAAGAAGTGGCTCAATAGGCTTAAGCTCAAGGTGATACGCGAACCGTGCCGAAGGGAGTATATAATATACGGTAGCTGTGCCTAGCACAAACAGCTTTCTCGAACGGAGCCTCCAGGATACCAGGCAAGCTCCTGGAGTGTTTTGCCTTATTGCGGTACTGCGGGGCTCTGCCGCAGTGGAAACACACTTCCCTCGCTACTCGTGGGATCTATATGGACCAGAAAAGTGAAAAAATCAACACAGAAGACAACGGAGGGGATATTCCCCACGTTACACCGAGGAAGGACATGGAGGTGGCAGTTTTTGCCCCTTCACCAATCCCCAGTACGAAGCAGGAAAAGAGGAAGTTGCTGGCAAACCCTCCTCGTGATCCTCCCGAAGATTCCCCCACAGGGGCAGAACTAGCGGAAGCAGTGGTGGATCTGAACCTCAAGAAAAGGATAAGATTTGCTGGCGCTAATTAAGAGCGGGGTTCCGTACCAAACCGCCGTTGATCAGATAGTCAAGGAGCTGAGTGAACGGCACAAAAAAAATGGGAACAAAATATCCTCTTCTTCCGCTGCCACATTCAGCAAAAGATAGAAGCCGGATGAACGGTACAGAGAGGGAGAGAACAAAATAGTTCCTTCTTCGGCTGCCCCATCCAACAAAAGGTAAAGATCCGATTGTAGTACCCCGGAGACGGAGGCGAAAAAGCCACGTCCTTCGGCAAGTGTGGCGGGTTCTAAGCCATCATATAAAGCAGTGGTGGAGAGTGTGAAGGTGGGGATTATTTACCCGGATCACCCCAATGTCCTGCTGACAAATGAGCAGCTGAAATTGCTCCAAAAAGCAATTCTAAAAGCTATTGAAAGGGTCCGCAATTACGCTTCCAGAGCTGTACAATTCGGCCTGGAATTCTGATCCTGGTTTGCGCTGATTTGGCAACGTCTCAGTGGTTGGAGGGGGAAATATCCTCCCCAAGTCCCTGGAAAGACGCCAAGCTGAAATTGGTGCAGAAGGAAGAGCTACCCAAACCCAACATCTGCGTGGCCTTCATCCCTGGTGATGAAGCGTCAGAAAGGCTGGAGGGGGAGCAGGTACTAAAACATTTGCGAAGATCAAACCAGGGACTGAGAACCCAGGAGTGGACTATTCTACACCGGGTGAATACGGGACCGGGTCAGACATGGACATTCTACCTGGAAGAGGAATCTTACAGGGAACTGGAGCGGTTGAAGTTCCGCCCTGTTTTTGGTTTCGGTCAGATCTTGATACGATCCAAAGAGGCAAGAGCTTCGGAAGAAAAAACCAGCACCGAAACAACGGTCGGGTCCGCGGAGCCAAAAGGAAGGGGAAAAATTCCACTCCACGAAAGGAGTCTAAAAAGGGTTCTAAAGCGGAAAAGGTAGGTAGAAAGGGGGGTTAATTCCCCTTCCCCCTAGGTGCCTCACAATGGCTTCCACAATAAGATGTCTCCAGGCCAACATTCACCACGCCAAAGCTGCAACCTATGTCCTTGGGCAGAGGTTTGACATGGAGAAGATCGAAGTGGGATTCATCCAGGAACCATGGATTTCCAACACAGGACGGATCAGCGGACAGGCGAACTGTTCTGGTAAAGTAGTGCACAGCCCCTCAGGCCTCAAGCCCCGGGCTTGTTCACTTATCAGGAATAACATAAATTACTTTTTGTCATTAGATTACTGCACCCGTGATATGGTGGCAGTCCAACTCTCAACCTCAGAGGGCAACGGCAGGAAGGACCTCATTGTCTGTTCCGCTCATTTCCCTGAGGACAGAAGAGAAGAACATCCCCCAGCGGTAGTACAAGAACTGATCGCCTACGGCAGGAGAAACAACACACAGGTGATCATTGGATGTGACGCAAATTCCCACCACTTGGACTGGGGAAGTACGGACACAAATGAAAGAGGTGAGTCTTTATATAATTTTATAATCAGGGAGGGGCTAGTAGTAGAAAACATTGGCTCCGAACCAACTTTCATGAATAAAATTCGCAGGGAAGTTTTAGATTCAATCAAAAATAATGGAAAAATCCATATTGAATTACCTCCTTGCTCAGTCCTGAATTGATCATTATAGACATGCCAAGCAGCAGCATGTGACCTTAAAACATTGTGGATACACATGTAATCAGCAAGTCCTGGTGACTTAATTCCAGGTGCATAAATTCCATACCCATAACCAAGTATGCAGGTTTGCTTTGCTTCGTTGAATGTCATCCAGTATTTAACATCCTCTCCAAATAACTGAAAACATAAACTGGCGTATTCGGAAAACCATTTAGCAATTTCGGGATTGCGCCAACCGCCCAGGTCTTCTATAGCTTGAGGTGTATCGTAGTGAAACAAAGTAACAAAAGGTACGATGTTGTTATCTTTGAGTTCACGTATCAAATTTTTGTAGTACTCCACTCCGGCCGAATTAATGTTGTTAACTAAGCCTGGAAAACATAGAAATTATTTATAATTATGCTGTGATTGAGTTGTTAATTGTTGTGAATGGCAGTTTTAATTGCAACTGAATGATTATTTTCAATGTATATTACCTGTCGGTAAAATTCTGGACCATGCTATAGAGAATCTGTAATGAGTTACTCCTAGATCTACCAGAAGAGCAACATCTTCTTTGTATTTGTGATAGGAGTCGCAAGCGACATCGCCAGTGTCGTTTTGTTTAATGGGTGATGGTATTTGATGAGTAAATCTATCCCAGATTCCTTCACCCTTGCCATCTGCATTCCATCCCCCTGAAACATAGTTTTGGAAATTGAAACAAAAATTAATTTGAGTTTTCAACGTATTTTCCCAAAACGACGTCATAATATTGCATTATACAGGGTTTTATAAGAAACACTACATGCTTCTACCTCGTATCAAGGCTGGTTGACTTACTGAGGGGGATTTCCAGAAGAATCCGCGAGAGGGCTAGTGGGGCATAGGGGCTGGGGGTTGTCCTAACATCCCAACATATTTGATTGGATCAAAGACCATTTTGTTTCTTGCTACTACTGTGCGTAACAAATAAATCGCTTTCTTATGAAAATTCTCCACGATTTTTGGAAAAATTGATTCCCCTATATGGGATATTCCCAGATAAATGAATTTGTAGTGATAGTCGCACTCTTTCTTCTCTATTAATTGTATATTTTCTATCTGGTTTTTCCATGGACATATCTGTATGCATCCTACTTTCCACTATGACTTCATAAAACATTGCTACAGTGAGTGTAGTGTTCGAGGTCTCCACAGAATTGCCTTGAGCTGTTGTGTAGGGCAGTCCTTAACATGCTGCATGCCAATATAATGTCTGCCTTTGCCTGTTCTTTTGATATGTGCAAAGGTGATAAGGATCTCCCAATCCATTTTCCCCAGTTTTCTCCTGAGGCTCGTTTTGGGTGTGCCCAGTTCTGATTTAAATGTAAAGATTCCATTTCTGCTGGTAAAATATTATACAGAGAATAGTTGAGTGAATTCTTCTGAGATTTTGTCAGACGAAAACGATTCGTACGAATATTACATGCTTGTCTAGTATTGTAATTATAGATATCTGAATTTTTTGTTAAGGAGTCAAGACTTTTGTGGATCTCAATGAGGGTGTTAAAAATAAATAAGGTCGGTAGAGGCATTATCCGTAGATGAACAAATAACGCCCTACAGTGTTCACGGGAACTGACATTACTCAAAACCCTAATAGCTCTTTACAAAGATATCTTTGGCTGGCGACGAATTTCCCCAAAGTAGAACTCCATAGTTAATATGGGAATGCACAAGGGAAAAGTGAGCCGTTTTCAAAGTTTGGAAACTAACAACTCTTTTAAGTTGTCGAAGTACAAAAATCGAGCTTGATTATTTATTTCTCAAATAGTCGACGAGAAAATTCCACGACAGTGATCCATTTAAGTAAAGTCCCAACAATTTTACACTCCAAGCATCTCGGTTAGAAGAAGAAGAGTAGAGTTTAAGCATCTTCTCTGAATTTAATTTCAGTTTATTAGACAAAAACCATACTTCAGATTTGTTTCCAATAACATGTGATATTGACTTGAAGTTTTCATAGTTCTTATCGGAATAAATAAAAGTGGTGTCATCGGCAAATAAAACAGATTTAGGGCCGGTTTTACAAGAGAGATTTATACTAGGTATTATTATTCTGGGAATGAAGTTATACCAGAATTTATACCTAGTTTAAAGCTAGTTGGTTTTACGATGCTTTTTTACACCGGTATAGCATTGCTTGGAGTAAGAATTGCTATACCGATGTAAAAAAGCATCGTAAAACCAACTAGTTTTAAACTAGGTATAAATTCTGGTATAACTTCATACCCAGAATAACTATACCTAGTATAAATCTCTCTTGTAAAACCGGCCCTTAAAAGGGTACATGAATTTGGGTAGGTCATTTATATAGAAAATGAATAGCAAAGGTCCAAGAACTGACCCTTGAGGAACGCCATGGACAACCGGTTTGAAATCGGATAAAGCATTATTACATGATACAGCCTGATAGCGATCACTTAGATACAACTCAATTAGCTGGAGTGACACACCTCTAATACCATAGTAGTTAAGTTTACGGAGCAATATACTGTGAGAAACACAGTCAAACGCCTTAGGAAGATCACATAGTGTAATAGCAGTATGCTTTCCGCTGTCAAGGCACTCAACTACATCACTAATAATATTTACAACGGCTTGAGTAGTCGATCGCTCTTTTCTAAAACCATATTGCGAATTACAGGAAAAATATTGTTTGTCGAAGTAATCGTATAACTTATGTTTCAACAGCAGCTCAATAATTTTTCTAGAAATAGAAATTATTGAAATTGGACGATAATAATTATTGTCAACCTGAGAGTTGCCTCCTTTTTTATGTAATGGAAGAACTTTAGAGAATTTGAACGCATCGGGAAAAATTCCTGGATGGAAAATTGAATTTATTGATATTATCAATTCACAAGTTTCTCTTATGATTGAACTATTGAAATTATTTGTATCTAAAGAGCTGGAATGTTTCAAGGAAATGATTATATTAATATCTTCACCTTCGGTTACTGGTGTTAAAAAGAAAGAAGTAGACGGTCTTGGAAATTTTTCTAAATTTAGCAAGTCTTCATGATATTGAGGGCAAAGTTTTTATAATACCATCAGTAACACTTACAAAAAAATCATTAAACTCATTTGGGGACAATGGAGTATCTTGAGAATTAGATTTCATTTTATTTTCTTTCAAAATTGATTATTTGCCAGCAAGCTTTCGGTTTATTTTGCGATGTTGCGATGAAATTATTGTAGGCTAACTTTTTAGTCTCTTTGAGCTGTAAATTATATTCCTATTTGAATTTACGAAATGCTACGATATCATTAGGATCTTTTCCAGTTTCTGAAATTAGTTTTAGTTTAGAAATATTGTTCGTACCATACCCTCCAGTCTAATACTATGTTTTAGATTCGGTGTGAAACATGTAATTTCGAGAACTTATTACCTTACCCTTGTTACAAATGTGTACGTATTCTCTATATTGTGTACCGGGGGTGATCAGTTAAGAGTAGCGAGCGGCCATATCTCATAAGATATTGGTCGTAGAGATTTGAAATAGATTTAAAATGTATTTTAAAAAAATTCATGATAAAAGACGCCAAGAGAAATTGCTGGAAATTATGTTCGAGCTTGTCAAACGTCTGCTAGAGGGCGTAACAACCAACACTAAGTAGAGAAATAGGATTTTTATAGTACTTTGCCTGATGAAAGTATATCTGAATTTGTCTTAATGTTCTATTCTATCTATTGAAATAAAGCGGTGGAGGAAGTTCAATTGTTTTTTCAAACAAACCAAGATTTCTCCCGTCTCGCTCAACCGATTTCAACAATTTTGGGCTCATATGAAAGAGCATGATTTACACTACAAAACGCTTGTTTGGTTTTCACTTTTTGACTTTTGTCTCCGCCGCTAGATGGCGCTAACTGGAATGGTAGCAAATTTTTGGGTTTTCTTAAAAAAAAACGAATGTAATGGTATATATCGCCCAGTGCAAGAAACCGCACTGGCATAGGATGTGCTCTGCAGTTTTCTCCTCTAGTCGACTAAATCTGCACGTGGCTTCGTCCGTCAATCCCAATAGATTTGAGTGCAATGTTAACATACTTACTAAGATACGTGAGATGTTAAAGTTATCAAATAGTCCCGGACAGAAGGTATTTCCTAAATGATGACATATCTTACCTTCTATTTGATAAGCTGCTGTTGCACAACCAAACATAAAAGAGTCAGGAAACTTTTTGTTGTTGAGATCATCTTCTGCGTATCTATTGGAAAAAACAGAAAACCCAATTTAAATATGAAAAACAAATCTTTGTGAGTAAATCTATCAAAAAAATTAAAGAAGGTTGAAAACACCTTCTATTTGTTTGTATATTGGTATAACATTCACCGAGACGTGAAAGATCTATTGCATCTATCTCCTACTCAGCGACTGCAAGCCTCATCAGCAGGTGCCCAGGTGTTGTGCCCTGGAACTCTGAACTGTTGTGGAATCCACAATTATACTTTGGCAAGTTTATCTGTAACCGTGAAAGGAATGCAGTCAAA
>CAJUYI010006410.1:3000-13777 GCA_910591695.1 Galerucella pusilla
AAGTATATTTGCAGCTGGACAATAACTTAAAATCCGATTAAATTGACAGTAAGAGATACTGAACATACCGTTTATTCAATAAAACTGTTTCCTTTCTAATTTTGAGAAATACAAACAAAAAAAACATTTTTCCATTGATATTATTGTTGTTCTAAGCGAAGTCTATTATTGGGGAAAATAATGTGGAGGAATCCTTGTTCTGATCTCTTTAAACAACATTTAACCCGTCCGAGCAATCCGATAAATGCTCGACAAATGAAAGTCTTCTTTTTCTTCCATGTCGACCTGTCCCCGCGGTATTCCTTATTTACAGCTCGATGGGAAACTGCTTTGATATGTTAATCTTGTCTAAACTTCTGTTTAAAATTTATGTGTAATTAAATTAGAAGTTGATTACTGTCATTTTGGAAAGAGGAAAAAAGTTAAGATAGGGGAAGAAGTGACTTTTAATTACCGAAGTTGTTTCAGTTAATACCTTAAAATGCTTAGAATATTAATCAAACTGGAGAAATTAAAAAGTTTTTTTCTCCCGGTTACCAACAGCAAGCTCTGTATTTCTAGTTTGGACTTAAATGTTATTTAATAACGTACTTTATTAAGTTTGGATGAAATATTGTTGCACGTACCAGTTGGCGGTTGTAGTCTAGGAGCTGGCTACAGAAAAAACAATGTATAAGGTACATGATATTTGACTAGCTGGATAAGTTCGATTAAAGTTCTCAAACACTAAGCACCCAGTCTGTCTGTGTGGTTAGGAAGATTAAGTACGTAATAGCCGATCAAAATCGATAATTTTTGGAAGAAAAAAAATGATAAGACTCACGGATAAAAGTTGTGTCAATATGTAGGATTTGTTGTTAGGAAATGTGTAAATTATTGGCAAACATTTTCATGGAAGTAAATTGGTCGGCAGACGGCAACAAAGTGGTGTTTTTTTTTGTGAAAAAAAAAATTATAAGCCTCATGATTAAAAGTTACGCCAAATAATTATTTAACATTAATTAAAACTAAATCCAAATTGGCAGACAAAAAAACGAATGATAACACCGAGGCAGACGCCGATGAACATCGTGGTCCCGAGCGCGCTGCACGCTTAAGACGCAGCGCTTCACTCGCTGTTTGAGGTTTTATAAATTATTCAATTTTCAATGAAAACAATTTAGACAGGGATCATTTTCTAGCTAAAAGCATGCTCTTTCTAATGGTGTAAATTAAAACATTAAAAATAATTAATATAACCATAAACAATTTAAGTACAAAATATACTCTTTAAATCTAAATTAGTCAAATTTAACTGATTCTCTGTTGCTGACTTTTAGCTTTGAAAATTAGTGAATATTCACTAATTTGATAGTTAAATAATAAAAAAACAAAAACTAATAGTCAAAATTATATGACTATTTGAAAAAGTGAAATGTCTACTTAAGAATAGTTAAATTTATCCTGGAAAATAGTGGAATATTCACTTTTTAAAGGTTGAATGATATTAAATTATAGTAAAACTCAAGATTTAACTGAATTACAGTTGAATAATTTACTAATTTTTTTTCGAATATCGTACATATACAACGCATAATATCAAATATCAATGAGCCTTTCCAAAAAAAGAAATTACAAAATTTAGAAGCTTCATCAATGCCTCCTTGTGAAGCTGAATTACTACCACAACTTCTCAGGGCATTATACATCGCAAGACTATGGACCCAAGCTCACAAAAAAATACCGACTCACATGCAACCTGAAAAATATGAATTCATGTGGTTCACAGGACCTCAGGTACCACCCACTGTGAAAGATGTTATTATTGATCAAGAGCAGGATGAAGGTGAGAATATTTTGTGATTCTTTTAAATCTATATTTTTTGTATTCGTGTTTCATGTTTCATTTTCAATTGTTTTTTTCAGAATCCAACGACGTGGAGTCAGAAAGTTACATTGATTGCGAATGTGAAAATGACATGGAGTATGATGATTCAGACACGTGTAGCGAAACCAATTAAATCAGCATTTTTCTAAAAATATTTGCTAATAAAATAAATATTTTAATTATCTACATGTCTGAGCATTTCGTATGATTATTATATTTTATACTCAAATTGTTCATGGTTATCAATTATTTTTAATGTTTTAATTTACACCCTTAGAA
Organism: Galerucella pusilla; assembly: GCA_910591695.1. Classification (NCBI taxonomy): domain Eukaryota; kingdom Metazoa; phylum Arthropoda; class Insecta; order Coleoptera; family Chrysomelidae; genus Galerucella; species Galerucella pusilla. The sequence goes on from CAJUYI010006410.1 coordinate 5,147, forward strand.
AAAGCATGCTTTTAGCTAGAAAATGATCCCTCTCTAAATTGCTTTCATTGAAAATTTAATAATTTATAAAACCTCAAACAGCGGGTGAAGCGCGGCGTCTTAAGCGTGGAGCGCGCTCGGGACCACGATGGTCATCGGAGTCTGCCTCGGTGTTATCATTCGTTTTTTTGTCTGCCATTTTGGATTTATTTGTTGCCGTCTGCCGACCAATTTACTTCCATGAACATGTCTGCCAATAACTTACACATTTCCTAACAACAAATCCTACATATTGACACAACTTTTATCCGTGAGTCTTATAATTTTTTTTCTTTCAAAAATTATCGATTATGATCGGCTATTACGTACTTAATCTTCCTAACCACGCAGACAGACTGGGTGCTTAGTGTTTGAGAACTTTAATCGAACTTATCCAGCTAGTCAAATATCATGTACCTTATACATTGTTTTTTCTGTAGCTCTCCGTCTATTGGTTTCGTTTACTTCGGAGTGGAGTGAAATTAGAGAAATGATGTTTTTTGTAGCCATTTTGGATTAATCATATATCTTAACTAGTGATATAGATAGAATCTGCACATGGATTCTTCTGTCAACTCCATTGGTTTTGCGTCTCTTTTAAGATACTTACTACGACTTTGACAATTTTCCTATTTTTGCTTAGTGGGTTATCGTAAAAGTAGAAGAGCTACTTCGCCTGTTTGTGTCATGGTGAGATTACCAACCATTCTCAGGTATCTCAATCGCCACAAAATAAATAACCAGAAAAGGAATTTCTGGCGAAAACATAACAATCTGCACTGATAGTAGACAAGCCCTATTAGCCTTGAACAGACAACGTGTTATATCGGGGCTAGTACTAGAGTGCCGCCAAGATTTAGCTAACGCCTCGGCAGATAACAATATTATCCCGAGGTGGTTTAAAGGACACGACAGGAGTAAAGGTAGTCGCATTGCTGATAGTGTAACTATTGTTAATGTGATGACCCATATTTTTTTCAATCCCTTTAAAGGAAAAAGCCGCCCAATAACGAGCATACATTTTTTTTTATAAATTCGAATATTGTGAAATAATGCTTTTCAAATGTAATGTAAATTAATATAGTGGATTGAAATTAACCTGCATAAAATTTGTAATAAAATACAAGGTCATCACATTGACATTAGTTGCACTATAACAAAAAATCCTTATTAATAATAAATTTCAATGAACTATTTATCCGAATCCGAATTCGGTATAATATACAAGAGTTCCCATTTGAAAAATCATATGTGTGGTTTGTAACAGAGTTATGCAGCACTCTGTATAGTTCTATATAATTTCAAAATATGAACCTTCAGCACATCTACTATTTTTGTTCATAACATTTTTTAATATCTCTTAAAATAACCCATATACCGAAGTTTGTCGTAAGATTGGTACACCCTGTATATGCATAACAGCATAAATTTTCGGAATCACAGATCACTTTTGTGCTGAGAGTCGTTCTCACCAATCTCACCAAGCCACTGTTTCATCATCAGATACTGAATTACTGCAGGCGTGCAGCGTACAGGCAGGCGCGGTGACATTGAAAGAATTTCCACCAGGTACTTGGGAGAATTGAAATGTCCCTCGAATGAGAGTTGACTACTTTAGTTCAAGACACCCATTTTTATCAGTGCAAACTTTGCGGCATGGACTGGAGGAGACAAACAATCTTCGGAGAAGGCAATGTGCCACCTGAAGTATATAGCACACATCCAATGGACCTATATCGTCTACTCGAAGGTACGGGGATAACTGGATGAGAGGACTAAATGTGGGAGTAGAGTACAATAAGCCAATAGGCTGCAGTGCTCCCGGCATCAGAACGGCTTCCAAAACAGACACAAAAAAATGACCTTGCAATCGTCTCCAAATGCGTTCAAGGCACCTGTGCAATACCATACTAGCTTGGAATTGACTTTTATGGAATCAAGCGCCTTCAGTTGTCAGGATTATGCTCTTAGAGCATGATATTTACCTTGTACTGATTAGGCACAAATACGCCGAAAGTCTCTCCTAAGTACAATCCAGAATGGTGGGTTATTCTCTGCAGATATTCCAACTCCGCTTAACTCATAAGTGTAATTAATTTTCATGGAATTATTGGTCCTTATTTCGTTAAACACGATAATCAGAATCCAATTACTGTCAAACAAGAGCGCTATAGAGAGAAAATTATTTTACCTTTTGTAAGGGACATGAAGAGCTTTTGTCGCTAACAAAATCTACATTATACCAATGCTCACACAATGGTTTCAGGAAGATGGGAGCAGCGAGCCATACAGCAGTACGCAGCCTAGAATTACTCCTTAACATTTCAGATAATAAAAATGTGCAATAATCACCATCATTTTTTTTAACGACATTCAATCTCTTTATTTGTTTCATTGGCGCTCAACGTCAAACAACACTACGGTTTCATGCTCTGGAGTAAACTCCACATCCTGAGCCTTCTTTCGTTTTCGAGCCATCTGTATATATGCGTAAATCTTTCGCCTTTCCTTCAAATTACATATCCAAAGTCTGAACATTGTTATTTAAGAAATTTCATTCGATATTTTCGACCAACGAAGTTTACCATCCTGTACATCATCGGAAAGACGATTTAAGAAACGTCAGCATCGTCCAACATCAAACTCGTCTTTCTTGTCGACGTAGAAGACGATCGCACATCTACAAAAACCTCTTCGATTCATTGAACAACACAAAATCGAATCAGTGAAACGTTCGGAAATAGAATATCCAGTACACGAACCCACTAGACAGATCCCTACATCCTGATTAACTTTAATAACGCATCATTCGTGCCAATTGCCAGAAAATTAACAACGTTCCGACCACATGACAAGATTTCTAAGAGGTTTCGTTTTCGCATCGAACGATGATGCTGCCGCTTCCGTTAATTTTAGTTTGTTTACTGTCAGACAAATATTGTGCCATGGAAAATTGATGAGAAATCGAGAGGAAAAACGAAAAAATATCGACGTTTCTATTAGTTTGTGTCTGCTTTTTCTATATCGAGTCTACGACGAACGACAGAAAATTGCTAATAATATACGATAGGCGAATGGTGAAATTTGACGTTCAGTTTCTCTTGGAAATCATCTTGAAAAACCTTCCTCTTGTTCGTTGAAGATGATGGGTCCTGCCATGGATGGAGTAATTAGAAGTTTTAAATTCGTTGATGTGGTACACAAACGGATCTGAAACTAACATAGGTACAGGAGTTTGAGTCTATGGTGCTAGACTCAGGTGTAATGTCGACATTTTTCCTCAGATCAAATCTAGACTAGCCTGGGAGTGGCTGCTAGAACTTTTAACCCTGGAAAACCATAATAGAGTAATTCTTGTATGTATGAATATTGGGGTGAGTGCACTGAGACCTAAAAGATCTATTTTGCCCTCTTACTTCTACTTAGTTTCTGGGAAAAGTCTCAGAGACTAGTAACTCCCTTAGTCCTGTTTCCTGGAAAAATTTTTGGATATCTGCAGGTTTCAACTCAGGTGAATGTCCCTGTTCTATCCAGTAAACTGCCCTATGTATGTGGAGTAATTCTTCAGTGGATTTCGGGTTAGGTTTGTGGTGTGTGTGGTCTATAAGGCCCTCCACTGCGACTGTCAAAAGTCTAAATTCGGCTTCTTAACAAAGCCGATTGATTTATTTGGTGAAGGATATTTCAGGTCCGAGGGCGAGAGATAGAGACCCTGCCAAACATCAGATACCTGATTGGAGCCGCGGCGGGACAGGCACAAATTATATGATCCTCTGTTCCATCATCTTCCAGACAAAGACGGCAAGTCAGATCTTCCGACAGTCCAAGTTTTAGCATATGATGATTCAGATGACAGAGGCCTGCTAAAAGGCCTGTTAGACAACGTAGGTCATGCTTGCTATAGTCTAACATTTGCTTGGAGACATTCTTCGAAGGATGTATAAAAGCCTTCGAATGAACCAATCCTGGTACATTATGCCAGAAGTCTGAAGCTCTTCTTGCTCTTCTGGTATTGAGTGTTTGTTTGGCAAAACTTATTGCGATGCCAATTGTAGGTTCTGGTCCGATAGAAACACGTGTAACTCCCTCGCTTGCAAGAGAGTCTGCCTTCTCGTTTCCTTCCATGCCAGAATGGCCAGGGATCCAGACCAGCAATACTTTATTGAGTTCTCCTATTGGAGAGAGTCTTTTTTGGCAGTCTGAAACCAAGGGTAGTGTAGGAAATCAAATATCAGACACTTTAGTAAAGACTCCTAGGAATGAAGTACCCAAGGGAGGATTTCTCCAAAAAGGACCTAGTGAAAAGATTATTGAGCCTGCCAAGGGCTACTGGTTTCTTAGCATAGATGGTAAAACCAGGAGCACATAAAGCCTAAATGCTGAATGCAACAATACCAGACTTTGGAAAGATGCTTATAAAAATAAAATACTAAACATTTTTGCTGATACTTTTACTAAATGATAATATTAACAATGGAACAAGAAATATTAATTGAGTCGGTTTATTAATATAGGTACTCATCTGTAAGACAAAATCGAAGCTTCCGAAAGCGATTCAAAAATACGGAAAACTGATTTTTTTTGAGCGACGTGGTTGTGGCTAAACTCAGACCACAGCGACGCGACTAGTTTGTGTTTTTGTTGTCGCTAGCTGTCGTCGAAGACGACTTCAATTAACGACAATGGTGTTCGGTAGTGTTCATCAGTTTCAGTATGGAGAAACGAGGAGTGGCCAGTTGTCGCTTTGCGAAGGCGGTCTGTCATCCATAAGTTTTGCATTGAACCACAAACAACGACAATTTTGTGGGTGATACCGTCCACAGGTAGCGACCGTCGCTGATATCAACTACAAGAAGTCGTTCGTCTGGGTACTGCTCTAATTCTATTGTATTTTTAATATAGCCTCGACCCACTAACAACCACAATTATAAAGTTGTCGTGAAGCGTCGCTGGGGTCCGTCTGAGTTAAGCCTCATATGTGGCATATGAGCAGTGTCGGAGGACAGTGGGACGCACATAGGGTCTGTCGCCCAGTGTGGTCACCTGGATCTACACTGCAATAATAAGACCCATGTTAACGTATGGAGCAATTGCATGGGGACCGAAGGTTTTACAAGCAACGGCCATCCAAAAATTATATCAAATACAGCGAATGGTTTGTTTGAACATCACAGGAGCCATGAGAACAACACCAACTGCAGCAATGGAACTAATTACTGGTCTGACCCCTCTGGACCTACACGTCAAGGAGGTTGCGTTAATGGCCATGGTACGATTGCGCACGGCTGGTGTGAGCCCCGCACGGCTGGTGTAAACCCTGAAGTAGGAATGGGCCAATTGAGGTTGAGCCTATGGAAGGAAGCGCTCACTGCGCTACCTCTCCTGCAGGCAGCCAACGATGCAATTGAACCCAGGTTTTTGTTTAACAAACCCTACAAAATTCAAATAAAACAGAACACAGAGCCAGATGCTGCAAATGCAGTACGCATATATACAGATGGTTCAAAAATGAAAGAAGGCTCAGGATGTGGAGTTTACTCGAGAGCACTAAGCCTAAAGATTAAGTGGGGAATGAGAAACAATACCAGCGTGGCTCAAACAGAACTGGCTGGTATCTCAATTGTCACAAAAGAACTAACCAGAAGAGGAATTTCTGGCAAAAACATAATAATCTGCACTGATAGTAGACAAGCCCTATTAGCCTTGAACAGACAACGTGTTATATCGAGGCTAGTACTAGAGTGCCACCAAGATTTAGCTGACGTCTCGGCAGATAACAACATTATCCTGAGGTGGGTTAAAGGGCACGACATGAGTAAAGGAAATCACATTGCTGCTTCTTTAGCCAGGGAAGCCGCTGGACTAAAAATTCTAGGACCCAGTGACACCTACGGCCTAACGACTTCGACAATTGCGGAACTAGCCAAACGTTACACCCATGCTCAATCCCTCAAGAGATGGGATGGAATCAAAGGATGCAGTTTTGCCAGGATCACCCTGGGCGACCCTCGGAAGCTGGCGTTGAAGAAATATTTGGCGATGACCAGGAAAAACCTACGTTTAACAGTAGGATTTCTGACTGGTCACTGTCAACTAAGTAAACACCTCCATACTATGGGGCTAGTGGACACACCTCTATGCAGGGTGTGTGAACGGGAAGATGAAACTGTCAGGCATGTCTTATGCGAGTGTCCGGAGTTATCGTTAATAAGAGAGTGTGTGTTCGGTGAGTCTTGGCCTACACCTGCCGATATAAAGGAGATGTCTCCCAGTGACCTGTCCACCTTCCTGAGAAGGACAGGATGGACAATGACCTAGGAGGACAACTCCTCGGGAGGATGTACAATGGGTCACATGTGGCCTAAGTGCTGTGAGCCAACACACTCACCCTCCCTACTCTACAGATACAGTAGAAGCAATTTCGAACGTGGTAAGAACTTGGATGAGTGACCATGCCAGAAAAAACCATCGTTTGGGGCCCGTACAGCCGGCAGCGGAGTAACATATCACAGCTCGCAGGCATTATACCAATGAGCACGAGGTATAATATAGATATGCCGTCTTTCGGAGGAGACGTGAAACCTAGGTCCCTAGTCCATAGATGTTGGGCTCGTCAAATAACGCTACCACTAGATGGAACACTAGTGGGCTCGCCAAAATTTCCGGTTATGGGGTAGAGTGCTCCCGGCGTCGGTGATTAGCCTCAGTCGCAGAAATAGACCGACGTTAAATAACCGAATAAAAAAAAACAACTGATTTTCGTGCGAAATTCATTCAATTTCATACACGAACTGTACTCGAGTGTACTCGAAAATATATCCAATTAACGGTTTCATCAGGCAATGAAAATGTATTTGAAATATCATTATAATATAATTAATAATGCAATTGAAAATGACGTTGTATGAATCCGTTCTCAGTCATAAAGCCATCAAATTCTGACAGTAAGATTTGTACGCTTCGATATTGATGTAGGAGAATATTTTTCGGAAATAGTACATTTGTATGCGTATCTTGTAATTTATTAATAATACCTCGAACAATAGGTTTCAGCCCGGTTGGAAACTTTTATAAACGACAGATATATCTATCCGAGGACACTCAGCCGAACCGAAAAAAAGGCAAAAGACCAAAGGATACTCCTCAATTGATTCTGACGTTTTAATAATTCATAGAGGTCGAACCTCTGTCAGCCGACTTGATTATATTGAACAAAAATATGGTTCAGATTAAAGTTCTGTTCGGGGAAATGGATTATGAAAGGATATTGGTTTTTCTGAATTAATATATGTTGTTAGATGCGAGAAATGGATTTTTTATTACCGTTCGGTTCGGAAATATCCCCTCTAGAATGTAGCAAATAGTGGAAGTGGAAGATCACCAGTGCCCCAAATATATAAATTCCCTCATACATTATTTATACTGTATCAGTTACTCAGGGTGTTTAGAAGGTTCGGGTACGTTATTTTTCGAACCACTAAAAAGCAGTGAGCAGTGAATAATTATTTACAGAAGGGCCCTTTAATTATTTTTTAAGGGATTTCATTTTTGGTGATAGTTGACTAGAATCCGTTGTAGCCGAAGCGGCCAGAATAAGTATGAAAATATATTCTATAAATTTTTCGATATGAGATGAATAATAAACCTTTGATCTGGCAGTCATTGACGTGTCCAAATCTTTTTAAAAAAAAATTGCAATTTATTTTTTCGTAAAATCGATATACATGGCTTAATGATAATATTTAAGTTTACGATGACATTTTGACTAGATAAATACAAAAATTTTAATCTGGCGCTCTTGTTCTAGACTCATTTACATATTTTTTTTATTTTATTATTGGGAGGAGCACATCATTTTGAGGCTCTGTACAAAAAATGACTTCAGCGACACTCCTAAGTCACCTAAAAAAAATTCTAAACATTAAACAGCGCTCCTCTCCGAATTTCAGGCGTGACGTCATCCCATATGAAATCTCTCGTTGAGAGAGCGGATACCGCGCCGATCGGTTCTCGGTTAGATGACTTCTTAGCTATCATAGTAACAGTATTTTGCTAGCTTATATGCTTATTATTTATTATACGTTTTAGCAAACTCTAAACAGTGTTATGTTTGTGAAATGAGAACGTTAAGAAATAATTTAAACCAGAGTAAAAAATGCTATAAATATTGTGCAGTTCCAGAATGTAAAAGTACTACGATTAAAACATCTAACAAAACATTTATTTCTATTAATAAGGATGCAAAAAAACGGAAGCAATGGCAGAAAAGCATGAAAAGACTCAAAGCAATCACTGATAAGTCAACATACTTTGTTTGTGTATTCTTAGGATTTTATTTTTCTTCAATAAGAATCGTTATAAATGACCTTATAAAATACGTTGTCAATCCATCTTGAGAGGGTTATTGAAAACCACACGCTTGTATTAATCTAAATTTTTTTAAATACGTAGATCATATTGTTCTTATAGCTTGTGGTGTTATTAATGTTCAAAATTATTTGATAAAATAATGAATCGGTTCTTCACAAATTAAATTTTATTAAATGGGTACTCTTTCTGTTGTTTCACAACAGAAAGGAACCAGTTAAACGAAAGCGAACCATTGATAGAAAT
>CAJUYI010006411.1:0-13777 GCA_910591695.1 Galerucella pusilla
GCTGTAAAAAGGTACCTTTTCAACTATAGTGAAGATGCATTGAAAAAGGCACTTGATGATATAAAGGAGCACGGTATGGGTATTCGTGAAGCCTGTCGACTGAATGGTGTTCCTAGATCAACAATTCAAGATACGATCAATGGAAGAATCACAGAGAAAAAAAGGAAAATTGGACCTAATCCTGTATTGGGAATAGAAGGTGAAGAGAAAATTACACAATGGGTGATAAATATACCGAAGTGTGGTTTTCCGATTCGAAAAAAAGATTTGTTGGAGACTGTCGCAGTCGCAGGAATTGTCAAGGACAGTGGAAAACCTACACCATTCAAAGAAGGGAAACCAGGAGAGAAGTGGTATAGACGGTTTTTGAGAAGACACCCAGAAATAAGCATCCGTGAAGCTGAAAGGATCAATAGAGCTAGAGGTGTAGTTACAGAAGAACGTGTGAGAAATTGGTTTACTGATTTGGAACAATACCTGGATGAACATGGATCTCGAGACGTGCTAGACGAACCAGATAGAATATTCAATGGAGATGAAACAGGATTTTCTCTATGCCCAAAATCTGGAAAAGTATTGGCTCCAAGAGGCTACAAAAATTTATATGAAATTAAAAACAACAAAGAAAAAGAAAATATCACTGTGTATATGTCATTCAATGCCAGTGGTAAAATATGCCCACCCTTGGTCGTACTCACCTATTTACGTCCACCAAAGGCAGTTATTGACAACATGCCAAAATCTTGGGTACTAGGAAGGTCAGATACAGGTTGGATGAAAGGGAGCATATTTTATGAATACATGGCAAATGAATTCAACGATTGGTTGGGCAGCAATAATATAAAAAAACCCTGCATCTTATTTGTAAATGGACACAAATCGCACATGTCTTTACCACTTAGTGAATTTTGCGAAGAGAACCAAATAATTTTGTATGCATTACCACCAAATACGACACACATGCTGCAACCAGCTGATGTGAGTGTTTTCAAACCACTTAAGCAACAGTGGAAAAATACTGTTATGAATTGGCAAAAGAAAAACGAGAATTTCAACAGTAATATCACGAAGATAAATTTTTGTAAGGTATTTGAAGAAACTTTCACTCTGGATATCAAAATGCCATTAAAAATGTTTTCAGAAAATGTGGACTATTTCCATTTGATGCCAACGCTGTAGATTACAGCAAATGCGTTAAAGACACATTTTCAAAACTGAAAAGGAAATCAAATGGAGAAGTTAGGGAAAAAGATTTTGATGCGGCAATTAGGGTGTTCTCATTGATACGAAATGAATTGAGGGATAATGGCATTGACACTGATTTGATTTTGAATAAAATTGAATCAGCTAAATTCAATGTGTCTCTACGTCGTCTAAGATCAATTAATTCATTACCGTCAATAACAACAACGCCGGTAGAAACTACTATCCACAGTGTAAACGATTCATTACCAGATGTTGGATCGTTCATTTCATTGAATGATGTATCAATTGTTCCACTCACCGATATGTTGTTTGTTTCTTTCAGCAACCTCCTGAACTATGAAGAAAATATCGACCAAAATACACTCAGAATATGGATAACACCAAGGCAGCCGAAGCTAACACTATTGTTACTGTTGCTCAAATTAATGCACCGGAAAGTAGAAATGAAAAATCTACAACGGAAACAGCTACAATCTTCAAGCCAAAAAAAGTCATACAAGACCAATCCGATTTCAATTTAATATCGATTTGTGATGATAATGCTGATAATCATAATATACAGGAAAGTAAAAATGAAGAATCTATAGCGGATACTATTACAATTTGCAAAAAAAGTATTGAAGACCAAACCAATTTCAATTTGACCTCGATTTGTGAAAACGTCTCGACTAATTATGACCAGATGATGCAAAGTGATAGAATTTCAGGAAAATATATTTCAGTTAGCCTTTCCAAATCTCCTTTAGTTCCCATTCAGTCAATCGATCCATTCGATAAACATCTTAAATTCTCTGAATCTAAACCAGATACTAATAAAAAACGTTCTGATACACTTAAATTTCCTATGGCTATCTGGCGTATCAACTTGGCATTCAAAGAAGAACAAAAATCAAAGAAAGCTAAGGACATAGAGAGAAGGCGCAAGATGCGGGCTTCTTTGAAAGCAGAAAGGGAAGCAAAACTGCACAAAAATAGGCTAATCAGACGAACTAAAATAGCTGAAAGACAAGCAAAAATGAAATCAAAACAAAAACCTGAAAAGCGAAAACAGAAATGTTCGTTTTGTAAAGATCTGATTAGCGATATAGAGGACGAGAGAAAAAAAATATAGGCTGTGACAACTGCATAAGATGGTATCACCTGAAATGTACCAATTTTTCTAATCTACCTTATATTGAAGCTGCCGAAAAGGATTATATCTGCGAAAATTGCGAGTGATCCCAAACAAAAATTTTTGGGCTCCAGACTTTTTCGGTTACGTAACTAAGTATTTCCTTATTTCCTGTGATACATTTTTTAATTTCTTGTTTAAGGATAAACAATTCTTTTTGCCGTTTTCGTATTTTATTTTTGGGTTTTTGTTTATATTTTGTTTTTTGTATTAAAATTTTGAATAAACTGATAAATGCGTTATTTGGGTTGCTCATTGAAGTATTACTAATATCGACCTTATTGAGAGGGTACATAAGATTGATGGACGAGAAAAGGCGTCAATGGACGACAACTGGGAAGGTGGCCGAGAACCGGCGCTGTAGTAGGTCGAGAAGTCGGATCAGGTGGCCGAGAACTGGCAAAAGTGTTTTTTTGTTGATATTATTTTTTCCATTAAAACGTGGAAAACTTACGAATTTCTAATATGTTAATTCATAATTCTAATGACTTGGTCTACTCTCCTTAATTTTTTTATTTATTTATATGTGAATATCCACTTTTGAAGCTATGATGTACTCTTAAGTGGCCGACTACTGGCGCATATGCAGTACTCTTGTGAAAATGTTACTTTAAAGTAGTTAAAAGGGCCTTAATAATTGTGAAATTAAGTGTACAGTTTACTAAAAGTGCAATTAGTCGATACACGAGAAAAAAATACTAATACAAACTAAGTAAGTGGAGAAACTTGATATTTTACAAAATAACATTAAATCTAAAGTGACAAATACCTATCTTAATATCAGCACAAGCAAATAGTCTGGTGGACAATCGCCTGATGTAAATGATGACTGACTTCGAATCATTAAAATTATTTATACAGGAACAAAACAAAGATCTTAAAATAGATTTAGTAGCGAAAATTACAGAAGTTAAAGACCTAGTGTCTCAAAGTTCTGCAAAAATTAATATTTTAGAAAAAAAGATAGAAGAAACTGAAAAGAGAAATGAAGTATTGGAAAAAAGGATAAAAGAAAACAATATAATAATTTATAATTCACAATACAAGAATGAGGAACTGTTAGATTTTACGGTTAAATTGTTAAACAATAAATTAGATTTACAACTAGCTTCATCTGAAATCGGAAACATATATGCTGTTGGGGAAGAAAGTGAAAAAGTGATTGTTGTTAAATTTGTCAGGTATCTTATAAAAAAACTAGTGCTTGTAAACTGTAAGAAATTGGCAGGTACTGGAATAGCTATTACTGAAGACTTAACACCTACGGAAAAAAAAGAAAGAAAGTTGCTGGTAGAATTTTTAAAAGACGCGAAAAAAAATCAGCATAAGGCTCATATATTTCGTAATAAACTTTATGTAAATAGCCAAGAATATACGTATGATGAGTTACTAACAATTAAATCTCAAGCAACAGGAGTGATTACACCCAATAATCACAATTCGAATAAACGTCCTACCAATTCACCAGCTGACCAGGAAGCTGAAGAAGCTAACAGAAAAAAACCAGTCGCAATCGCCTCAACTATCGATTTATTTGGAGTAATGACCAGATCTAGGAAAAAAAGTAAATAAAATAGTTGTTCTCTTTATAAAGACATTATCATAAATAATAATAATAAACTCTAATAATTTCTAATTAAGCTAGTTTAATATTCGTTCTTTTTAGGTTTAGTGTTCATTTAATAATTAGTTGTATTATTTTTGTCTTAATATATAGGTATGCCACTATTTAGGTTGCTTATTAACGTTTATAAATTAATTCTGAAGATTTAATAATTAATAGTTGGGTATTTTAGGTATAGAATTAGATAAAATGAACCAATTTATCAGAGATTTCAACTACAATCCGGTACTAACTAAAGAATGTGATAATATTGTAGATGTTAATGCTCACTTAAATAAATACAAAAAATACTTTAATATTTTACTTCAAAATATACAAAGTCTGAACAAAAATTTCGATGAATTTCAAATACATTTGCAACAAATAAAATTAAACTTTGATGTAATTGTTTTAACAGAGAGTTTCAAAATTCAAGACATAAATTGTCATAAACTTGAGAACTATGAGGCTCTCTATAATGAAGGAGACTTTAATAAAAATGATGGAGTTGTCGTATATATCAGGAAAAAATATGATCATGTCTCAAAAATAATAAATATAGCATACTGTAAAGCCATCGAAATAAAAATAAAAACAACAAAAGACAAATATGTACTTATAACATCTGTTTATAGATCTCCTGCCGGGGATAAAGATGAATTTGTAACTGCGTTGAGATCTTACCTAGAAACAACAAAAAATAAATTAGTCGAACATCACTATTTCGTTGGAGACATAAATTTAGATATTTCAAAAGAAGAAAAAAATGATTCTATCAGCGACTATTTAGACATAATGGGCGAATTCAATTTTGTCTCAATAGTAAATGCAACCACAAACGTACAGGGTGGTTCCACTAGTTGCATTGATCATATTTTCGTTAAAACAAAAAATGAAATGCTAACAACTTGCTTATCTCTAACCTACAATTCCTCACTAAACAATCATAGAGCTGTTATTGGGGGCTTAAATATGGAAAATAAAAACAATAACAATATAAACAATAATTACGATAAATTTAAATGCTTCACAAACCACGAAAAACTAAAAAGCGACCTCTCAAATTTCGGATGGGAATCGTATTATTTATCTTTAGATCCAATATTTCTGTGCTCATATTTGAAAAATACTCTTACTACATTAATTAATAAAAACACTCTTAGAAAAAAATTAAAAAGATACCAACAACCTCGGAAAAATTGGATTACTGCTTCAATAATAAACTCTATAAAAACTAAAACTGATTTATATAAAAACCTTAAGGCTGATCCAGATAATATGATAAAAAAAAAAACAAGTACACGCAATATAGAAATACACTAAATAGGGTTATTGCTGATGCAAAATCAAAATTTTTCCAGCAAGAAATTGAGAAAAATAGTCATAATACGAAAAACTTGTGGAAAGTTGTTCAAAATGTAACTGGAATTAATAATGAACAACGTATTAAAGAAATAATAACAAAAGAGGGGGAAATTTTGACAGATTCTTTATACATTGCTAACCATTTCAATGATTATTTTGCATCTGTGGGGGAAACCTACGCACTAAAAATAAAAAAACCCTTATCTCCCAAACCAAAAACACTGTCTCTTCAGAAATCATTTTACTTGTCACCGGTTGATAAAAAAGAAGTTTTAAAAATAATAAAAAACTTAAAGAAGGGAAAATCCCCAGGCGAAGATAAAATCAAGAGTGAAACAATTGAATTGATTTCGGAAGAGATAGCTCCTCTACTTGTGCATTTAATTAATTGTATTTTCAAAAGTGGTATAGTTCCCACTGAGTTCAAGAAAGCAATAGTGGTTCCCATTTACAAAAAGGGTGATAAAACACAAATGATAAATTATAGGCCTATTTGTCTGATTAGTACATTCTCAAAAATATTTGAGAAATCATTACAAAGCAGGTTAAACATTTTTTTTGAGAAACACTCCGTCATTTCAGATTTGCAATTTGGTTTTAAAAATGGGGTTTCTACAAATGATGCGACTGCTCAAATAATTGCGGAGTTATATAATCGTATTGATAATAAAAAACCCACGCTTTGTGTTTTTCTCGACCTTGCCAAGGCTTTTGATACTGTGGATCACCCACAGCTATTTGGAGCCTTGGAGAGGGCGGGTATACGCGGGATTGCACTCGATCTTCTTAAAGATTATTTGCAAGACCGCACACAATCTGTAAAAATTGGAGAAGTTATAAGCTACGAAAAGAGATTAAACTATGGGGTACCACAAGGAACGGTTTTAGGACCTCTTCTCTTCTCAGTATACATAAATGGTCTACTTACCCAAAATTTTGCTGGAAATGTTTACAGTTTTGCTGATGATACAGCAATTCTGTATTCATCAGACTCGTGGGATAATTTAAAATCAAATGCTGAGGAGGATCTAAAGAAAATAATTGACTGGTTTGATCATCATCCTTTAACCATAAATTTTGAAAAAACCTTTTTCATCCCGTTTGTGAGTTATGAAAATCATTTACCATTGTAAACCTCCCTAGACGTCGATATGTTGGAAAAACACATAGAAATTAAATGTACGAATGATATTAAGTATTTAGGAATAACGGTTGATTCACATTTGAGATGGGACCATCATATCCAACAAGTTACCAAAACTCTTAGAATAATGTTGTATAAATTCAGATATCTAAGTAAAATACTAAATACAAAGCAATTGAAAATCTTATATCATGCCCTAGTGGAATCACGCCTTCAGTATTGTATACTAAGCTGGGGAGCCTGTTCTTATACTCATTTACGCAAACTAGATGTGCTACAAAAAAGAATATTAAAAATAATTCATAAAAAACCATTACAGTACTCATCGGACTTACTTTTCCACGAAAGCCATGTTTTGGACCTTAGACAACTCTATTTTTTTAATGTATTGCTGTATTCCTACAAAAACAAAACACTGCTTCGTAACATTGCTCATCATCATAACACAAGACAAAAAACTAACAACTTTGTAACAACAAACATAGCAAAAAAGACAATAGGAACAAAATGTTTCACTTACCTAGCTGCAAATTTTTTTAACAATCTACCTGATGTATATAAAATTTATTTCTTGAGAATAAACAGCCTTAATATGTTTAAACAATATTTCAAATCATATCTATTTCAAACAAATGGAAATGCAATCCATCAACTTTTTGAATAAAACAAGTCACCTTCATTAAAAACAAAAAAAAAGCGAAAATAATGCTGTCACTAATATACCTAATTTTATTAATCTTCTTTTTTTTGTGTTTACTTTATGTTTTATTTTTTGTAGTTTCTTACATTATTTCGACCTTAATACACTGTTAGTTATAAAAAAAATCCCCTGCACAACCACGGTTTCTTGGGGATATCTTTTATTTCAAAGTTATCAATGTGCCTAATCAATATAAATGTAATCAATGTAAGCTATTTGGAATAAATATATTATATTATTATTATATTTATTCTATTTAAACCAATTTAGATTTAGTTCAAAAATGTTCTTCGAATTTACCGATCTGAGGTTTTTACATTTTTCTATATAGATTTGTTGATTCTACTTGGACTTACTTTACTTTATACATTTAATGATTTTTTAGAATTTTCGTTCCCTTTCTGTACAATTTGTTTTCCCTGTATTTATAGATTAGTAATATTATCATTGGATCTGCTAAGTAGGTTTGTACGTTTTTCACTTTTGGATAATTTCAGTATTTATATTTTATAATTCTCAAAAACTTTCGTAACGCGGCTGTTCTACCTATTTTTTTTTCGAACACTCTTTTTTCACTTTGACCTATCTATATGCTTCTATCTACCTAAGTAACGGAATCTTTCAACGTGTAATTTTCACAAACTTCAAGAAATTCGTTTATATTGAAATTTCGCACACGTATTAGGAGCCGATGAAAATACAATAAACTCATATCAGGATTCAGGATATTCAATTCTTTGCATAATTTGAAGTTGAACACACGTATTGAGAACCGATGACAATACAATAATTTTATTATCATGACCTATAATGTCCTAACCAGGATCATTAGGTTGAAAAAAATGTTTATGACTAAAAAAAATTTAATAGAATTACACAGTTAAAAACTAAAAGTTAGTCATTAAAAAAATCACTTATACCTATCAAGTATTTTTATTTTCTAGATCTCATTGTCCTGAAAGCCGTTTTTAGTTTTTTTGAACTAAACAACCTAATAGATACCTGTTAGGTATCTAGCTGATGGTTTTATGAATGTTTTCTAATATTACAATTGAAAAATCTCAAATTTTTTTTCGTAATACCATTACTTTAAGTTTTTACCTTATCTCCATTCATCTCTTTTTCTCTCTCACGTACTAAGAAATTATTAGAATCGTTTACCTATGTCACTTTTAAAAGGTAAAAATATCAAACCTATTTTTTTAATTGACTTGAAATAAACAATTTTGAGGCAGATTGAAATTTCAAATAGCTAAACCGAAAACATTTCAATTAATCTTGTATTTGTTTTAGTTAATGAAGTCTAAAAAATATTGCTTGGTGCAATTTGTAGAAGACGATATTTTACATGTTGTTCCATCTAAAAGTACTACTAAAATCAGTGATCGATTAATTTGGGCCCCATATAAAAAATATGGTCGTTACCAGGCCATCCAACTTGATTTTGATGACGATAAAAAATCACTGGAAAAAATAATGCAAAGTATGTTGCAACATCAAGGTAAGCTGGTTTTTTTGATTTATTTAATTTAGTTACGGGAAAGTAAATAAACAAAAACCAAAGTTTTTGCCAGGAATATAAAAATAAAGTGTCTCACTCTTTCTAAAGAATAAGTGAAAGTTATACAATTTTTATAAATATCTGAACATTATTATTTTGCAACCATTTTTACAGAAAACTTGACAATAGAGAGTAAAGTATTTTTTATTTAATAATGGTTCATTGTGTTCACGTGTGCATAGTTTATTAAATCATAATCAACAAAAATTGTTAACCTTGGGTCATTAATATGCCCTTCTATCAATAATTGCGAAGTGATTTTATTTTAATATTGCAGCAGAATTGGAGAGCAATGAAATATCTAAACAAGGATTTAATAAAAACACACCTTGTGATCAATTAAAAGATACTATAGAAGAAATTACAGATATTGGGAAAAGCAGAAACATTTTACCTTTGGAAGAAGGACCTGAAAAATTTTTGAGATCAGATGGGTCCAATGATAATTCTATTATAGATCCAGATACTGGAACGCCCAACGGAAACTTTGTTGAAAATATGCAATATGATCAATTAACAAAAGATTCTTTTATTAACTTGAATCTTGCAGATGATTTAGATGATGTTAGTGGTGAAATGAATGAAGAAGGATTTGATAAAAAGACACCTTGCGATCAATTGAGAGATATGGAAGAAATTACAGATATTGAGAACAGCAGAAACATTTTACCTGTAAAAGAAAGACCTGAAATATTCCCGGAAATATCAGATGAGTCTGATGATGATTCTATTGTAGATCCAGACTATGTTCCAGATACTGAAATTCCCAACGGAAAGTTTGTTGAAAATATGCAACATAATCAATTCACAAAAGATTCTATTATTAACTTGGATCTTGCAGATGATGTTTCATGTATTAGGAAAGAAAGTACTATCAGTGGTAAGTTGTTATTGATTAAAATTATATTTTAGCATTTGAAACAATCTCTTTATAGTAATTATCCTGACTAGTGCGAAAAAAACTTTCCGTACGTGTTACGAACACCATTTTTTCTACGGGCGTACAAAAAATGAAAAAAGTTTAATTGGTATAGTTGCTTTCTGGTTATTGGTGTAATGATTAAATCAATATTCAACAAAATTTGAATAAAATGGAAAAAAAATCATAAAATGCAATAATTCGTGCGGAGATGTTACTTTTCTGCACGGCTAAACTAAAAGGCGTGCGGAAAAGTACACACTCGTAGAAAAACTGTTAAACGTTAAACCTACAATTTACATAGTAGCCAAGCAAGTTAATTTAAATAAAAAAAATTTATAAAATAGAGCACTGAAAAAATTATTTATTTTTAAAGTGAATTGACCGAAATCTACATCAGATGTAGGGATGTTTGAATTTCATTACCGCTTTGTCAAAACAATATCCTCACCTGACAACAGCTCTAGCGATAGACGGTTTGCGTTCCTATTCGTGGATTCGTTGCACTCGACACCCCACTATTTTCATCCACCGATCGAACGCAAAATGTCTGTCGGTGGAGTTGTCAGGTGGGGATAGTTTCAACGCGGCGTAAATGAAATTTGAACAGAGTATAGTATAGTACAGATAGATAATGGACAACGGATCATTCTAAAACGATTAAACATGATATCCCATATGAAAGCTCCATTGAAATGAAAAATTAAAAATTTTGTGACTATTTTTAATTAATATCAAGAAACCAAAATATGTTTTAAATTGATTGCAAAACCGTATCAAATAAATTATTATTTCTCTTGGAATTGAAGGCTCGATTATATAATATATAATTGCTCTATGAGTTTAACACTCTATTAGATATTTTTTTATGCGTTTCTAAAAATTCACCGGAAATTTGTTCATGCACTGTGTTTTAAAAATGGTTTATTCTATGCATCTCCTCCATTATGTGACCGGGAGAATGTCAACTTCACCACGAACCTCAGGTAGACGAAAAAGGCCGGTCAGCTCCGGTGTTATCGAAATGCCTCCCGTTTTTTCAGGTACCTATTTTCATAGATGAAATGCCTCCCGGGTACAATCGAAATGCCTCCGGGTCCTTAATCATTTATGGTAATATTTTGTGTGCTTAATCTTTGTATAATGACACAATGTTGCCAAATTATAATTTGAATAGGTAAATATATATCTATTTTTATTTTTCTAATTCTTATGCACTGTACATAAAATCTGTTAACAAAATATTTCAGAGTACGACATTTTTGTTTAGAAAATAAAATTGTTTACAATTAAAAACAAAGCCGAAGTACACTTAGTTGTTTATAATAAATATCCTTTCTATAATGATGTGATTACTTAATCAGTGTACATTTTTGTTTAGAAAATAAAATTGTTTACCATTAAAAATAAAGCCGATGTACCTACACTAAGTATTCTAATTGTTTTGATCTAACACGATTCTAATCTCTAATCTATTCCATGAATAGGGTAGTTTGCACCTACTAAATCTGGTAATTAGTTGTTTATAATAAATATTCTTTCTATAATTATGTGATCACTTAATTTTTGTATAAATACTTCAAGTTTATTAGTTCTTGTCTCAGTTTTGTCGACTTAAAGCTTGTATCAGTTTGTCAATTTTAAGTTCAAATTGTGTTTAAGTGGATTAAGTTATAATATTCGAAATAATGGAATCAACGATGTGTTCGAGTCAAAAGGGCAAACCTTTAATATCAATTGATGGTTTCACATTCGGTTTTCAAAAAATGTTGGCCAAGATACGGTAAAGCGATGGACATGTACTAAGAAAACCTGCAAAGCATTTGTGAAAACGCAGGGATGTGACAATTCGATAATTGAGTCGATATTAGATCACAATCACGAGAAGTTGTCTGCCGAAGTGTCCAATAGGAAAGCCGTAAGCAATTCGATAAAAAGAGCAGCCGTGGAAGATATCAACGAAAAACCAATGAAGCTCATATGTAAAGAACTTAAGAAGACGAATATAGAGACATTTACTACCAACGATATCTATAGGGTGAGACAGAATTTATATTACGCTAGAACAACTAATTCTTTAATTAAACTTCCTAAAAGTATATCTGAATTTCATATTGCTATCGATTCAACTTCGATTATTACAAATAGGAACGAAAATTTTATAATTAAAAATGACAAAGATAATCACATTGTTATATTATCCTGTTCTTCAAATCTTTCTTTTCTTTCGACTGTTTCCAATTGGTATGTCGACGGAACTTTTGAGTACTGTCCTCGCTTTTTCACCCAATTGTTCACTATACATGGCTTAAAAAATGGACATTATATTCCTCTCGTCTTCTGTTTACTTGAAGATAAAAAGTCATCTTCTTATTATCTCGTGTTTAAATATATCATAGAAGAATGTATTAAACTCAATTGCCCTGTATCCCCTAAAGTAATAACTTCAGACTTTGAAATTTCTATACATAATGGTATCCGTAAGGCATTCCCTGAAGCAGATCTTCGTGGATGTCGTTTTCATTTGGGTCAGGCTTGGTATAGAAAGCTTCAAGCACTGGGCTTAGCTCCAGAATACCAGAAAAAAGGTGCTGACTCAAGTGAAATTACCCATTTTCTGTCATATATTTTTGGCCTATCATTCTTAGATCCTGAAGAAGTTGGCGATTTTTTTGCAATAGATTTGTCCGAAATTAAACCAGTCGATGAAAGGGTCACTCAGTTTTGTGATTATCTTGTGGATAATTATATATCGGAAAATTCGAAATTTCCGCCACATCTCTGGGCTGAGCACTCTTCATCTTTAGAAAGAACCACAAACCCATGTGAAAGTTTCCATTCCAAGTATAACTCGTCTTTCTACTGCCCTCATCCAAATATAAATAATTTTATTGAGATTATTTTACAATTTCAAATAAATACCTATATTAAAATAAATTCTGTCTCGGTACCAAAAAGAATTGTTGAGGAAAGTACAGCAAAAATCAATTTTGTAAATGAAAAAATATTACAATTAAGAGAAGGTACAATAAATAAATTAGAATTTGTGAAACTAGTGTCATACAAATTTAGGAAAAATAATTTGTAAGTTTGTAAATTTCTTCTGATGATTTGTATATAAAATTGAATAGTTCAGTCTGCAGACTGAATTTTATTGTTTGAGTCGTAATTTTCTTAAAAATTGGTGTTTTTAAATTTTCTGCGATGATAATATTATGTAATTTTGTAAGTTTCTGCTGATGATTTGTTTTAATAAATGTATAAAATACTTATCATGTCTTTATGTTTTTGATCAAAATAATCAAAATATTAAAACCAAAAAATAATGGTTAATATTGAGTTATTAACGAAATTCTATAAAAGGACGAAAGTTTGGCAACGTCTCACCTTCGTACAAAGATTAGAAGCTGGTAATTTATTTAGAGCTTAGGAGGCAATTCGTATGTGACCCTTTTAGCGACAGGTAAGAAACCCTTTTTCGGGAGGCATTTCGTATCCGGCCGTCAGCTCCACCACCGATTTCAAGCCGAGGGATTAAATAGATAAGAGGATAATCTTTATAGTACCATAAAATATTTTGCTTAGTTTATAATTTTCGAAGAAAATAATTCAGTTTGACATTTTGTATCATAGAAAAGATATATAAAGTTAAAAAAATGCATATTTGAAATTTACTTAAATACATACATCAAATTGTTATACTTATATTAATATATTCAAACCTATTACGGAAAACGAGGATGCAGCCTTCCTCACAAATACGTACATCAAATTGTTATATATACAAATTTATTACGGAAAACGAGGATGCAGCCTTCCTCACAAATACGTACATCAAACTACTACATACTCAAATCTATCATAGAAAACAAGGATGCAGCCTTTCTCTCAAATACGTACATCAAACTACTACATACTCAAATCTATGGTTTAACAGAATGTCATTAAAAGATTAGCATGGTGAACTTGACCGGTGATCTTAAGGACGCATCCCAACTCGTGCCCACTAATCCCTTGAAAGGTACAAGAGTAAAGGTCTCAATAATCTGTATACCTAACTAGTGCTCGATTGAAAAATTTACCTGTTCAAATTACCATCCCATCTATA
>CAJUYI010006412.1:0-13775 GCA_910591695.1 Galerucella pusilla
TTGCGCTGGATAATAATTTACACCATTCTACTGCTGCTAGAGAGCTGGAGAAGTGGCATGCGTATAAGGTAGATTTGGTCTAAGAGCTGCTAGAAGATGATTTTGCTAGGAGAATAGAATTTTGTGAAACAATTATGGAACGATGTAACAGAGATCGTAATTTCATGAAAAATATACTTTTATCAGATGAAGCAGCTTTTATGCTCAATGGCTATGTACCGCCTGACGTATAATGGGCAAGTGAAAATCCCCATTGGATGCAGAAGTATGGGACACAATATCCTGAAAAGGTGAATCTTTATGCCGACATTATACAAGGTGTCCATCTATAAATTGACACATTTTAACAACTTATAACTCGAGAACGGAGAAAGATATCGACATGCGGTTTTCACTAAACTTCCTAAATTTACTTCTAATTTCTGTTGACGTTGTTGCCGCATGTAATTTTTTTCTGTGGACGAAAAAAAATGAAGGTTTTTGAATCAAAATTGTGATCTTAGATTAAATAGGACATCCTGTAATTCTTAAAACCTTTGAAAATACCATTTCTTCTTCTATCTAAAAATGTATACATTGTTGGCATTCACCCACGTTTTTAGGAAATAATTTACTTTTTCATGAAACCACTTCCAAATCTAAAGGACCACATTCTATCAACTTAAAACTATAGAATGAGACAAGGTATTGAAAACAGGTTTTACTTAAAAATAAAAAACAAATACATTAATAAAGTAATTGTTGAATATGACCTCCATTTTGTTCAATACATGTATGTAAGCGCAATAAAAAATGTTTAAATGCATTTTGGAGCATTTCTGGAGTAATTAAACACATTGATTATGTTATTCCTCAGTTCTGCTAAATTTGAAGGGGTTGGATCGTAGCATCTGTCCTTAATGTACCCCCATACAAAAAAATGCGGTACAGTCAAGTCTGAAGAATAGGGAGCCCATTCAATAGGACCAGCTCGACCTATCCACTTGTCTCCAAAGGTTATATTCAAAGAATTCCTCGCTATTAAAGAGCCTGCATCTATATATTGGAATCAATGTGCCTCATGCATAGGAAATTTGGATTGGACATCTGCTTAGCTCTTGCTTACAATAGTTGTGCTTCTCATATAGTCTCCTTACCTATTCCCTCCTCCTCTCTAATGAAAAAATCTATTATGTATGATAGTAAAAGGTTATTTAATCATTTGCCATTAAACATTAGGAAAATGAATAACAAAATTCATTTTGGGAGAGAGGTGAAAAGATTGTTAACATCAAGGGCCTACTATAAAGTTTCGGAGTAGGTACTATGTCGACTCTTTTGCATAGTGTTATGTTTGTTTATGATTCAGTTATTTACATATACACTTCTAATTAGGTTCTGAGGAGAGTCTTAGAAACTAGTTGCCTTTAGTCCTATTTCCGTTGGGAATTTCAGGATATCTGCAGGCTTCAACTTATGTGAATGCCCCTCTTCTATCCAGTAATCTTCCAGGCTCTGTACCCTAGGATTCAGAAGTGCCGTCCAATTAGAGAGGATGTGGATGCAGGTTTCTTCTTCTATGTTACAAAATTTACATTTTTCCTTCACTATTTTAAGCTTTTTCAGATGCCCATTCTGGCGACAATTCCCCGTTAGGATTTCTGTTAAAACTTTTAGCGCAATTTTACTTTGACTTTGGCAGTCAGATCTTCTGTTTTCCTCGGCTGCACCTATTTCTTCCAATATTACATTGGAGTTGATGCCGCAAAATCCTCTGCCTTCTGTATTCTTTATGAATATTAAACTGGACGCACTTTTGAAGTTTGACCAAAAAGTCACAAACATATCAGTTATAAACTGTTGAAACAATTTGTATGTCATCAAAACAAGCATTGGCGACTTAACAGTGAATCGGACTGTAAAGTAAAATTAGAATCTTAATTATAATTACAGCAAAATGACTTACAGGTGGATTCTAAGAGGAATGCCTAAAGATCACTTATTTTCCACTCTTGCGTCATAAGTAGTCTGAGTAAATCTTTCATTTGGGAAAACCTAGATTTAAAGTCACTTAGGAATTATCGAAAGAATCTATTTGAAAATTCATACATCAAATTCAACTGTATAGATCCTAGTTTGGAGTATTTATGAATTAAATTGCTAGTTGGGCTATCCAATGAACTAAAAAATGAAAGATATCTGTGCCCGAACATCTCAGACTTCTTCTACTCCATCTACCTTATCTACCGTACCCTGTATAGTCACTTAGATTAACAATCTAGTTCGGAAGGACCTGAATTTTAACGTAGACCCACTCAGCCTGAAAAAAATCTGTGAAATAAATCGAAGCAACGGGGGTAAGCCGCCTTTCGAGGTAAACCACCCTTGGGGGTCGTAACGCGGCGTGGGACACATTTCTTGCTAATGTAATGTACAAAGAGGGTGTCGCTGGGGTGTCTTCAACGACAGGGGTAGCTGTAGGGGCGAGAATACGGATCGATTAAATTTTGATATGGATTTATTGAACTGGGAATGATACAAAGGAAGTGTATTACTTTTTTTTCAAAAAAAGATATATTACTTTCAATTTTTGTTTTTATAAGTAAAGCAAAGTCCAACTTTTTCATTTATCAAGGTTTTGTCTGTAGTATATATGAAAGTTCACTTGCTTATTTGATAAGTTTTTCAGTTGGTAAGTTTAAGGTAAGTTGTTTTCAGTAGTAATAACCCAAGGACATTGATAATTGTTCGAAAAAATCTTATGACAGATTTCGAAAGCTTGTTGCTTGGAAACAGACCGTCGCCGTAGGCGGAGGTCTGTTGCCTACAAGCAACAAGCTTGAGAAAGTTGTCATAAAATTTTTGAGCATTTATCAATGTCCGAGGGTTATTCGGATAGAAAATTTTTTGTTTCAGTATTACAACCAAATCGTGACATTTCGAAATATTAAATATTCGAAACTTCAAAATCGAAATAAATCAATATGTATCCATAGCAACGTGTGAAAATTGCCCATGGTCTGTTTTCAGTGTAATGTTGACATGATTGGCTGAGATTGTTCATATGATATAAAATGAGGAAATTTGATTGGTTTTTGGAGTTGTCAAAAAATTTTCAACAGTAATAGGCGGAAAAAGGCTAGCGCCTCTACCGGTCACTTTTTCGTCCTCCACTGGGCCATTGATAGTTTGTTTACATTCGTTTTCATATGACATAGCGTAGGAGTTTCCTGAATTTTAGGTGTTATATTTTTCGTTTTTTAAGTGTGTTAAAGTATTTTGTTAGTATTGGTGTTTTGATCGATGTTGTGTTAAGTATTTAGTGTGTCGTGTTAGATACATTCATTTAACATTTTTATAGTTAGTGTATAGTTTTAGGTCTGTTTGCAAAGGTATGTTTACCCTATCTACTACATTAACCTAAAAACATAATACTATTTTTACTTGCAGATGAGTGAAATTAGGCTGAGTATTGTGGATTACATGAAGTATTTAGAAGGGACCGAAAATTAAAAATGCGTTTACGAAGGTGAACACGTTTTAAATGCTGGACATCTAATATTAGCGGGTAAAACGAAATCCACAACAGTAGTTAATATTATTGCCTTGTGCCTTTAGTCATCGACATAGGAGAGGGAACCCCATAAAATCGAGGGACGATTAAAAATAGATAATGAGAGGGCACACATTGATCTAATGGTTTGCTCTTGTGAAGCTGGACAAAGTGGGTGGTGCAAGCATATTTCAGCATTTCTTATTAAATGCACAAGGTGTTTAAGTTACCAAAACCAAAAAAGCACTATCAAACAAAATCGATTTTTTTCCCTTATTTTATACATATTTCTTTTTTCTGCTTTGTTTTTTGTTTTAGGGAGGATATACAAAGTTTGGAAAATATTTCACAAACACAGTTAAAATGTGCTTGGTCAACCCAAAAAGTAATTACCAGGGAAGAATACAAACCAGTACCTGTAAAAGAAATGCCTTGTTTGGCGAATAAAGTTCCATCATGCAATATTGAAATTAACAGCACTGAAGTATTAAACTTTTTTTGTGCTAACTTACCTGAATCAGCAATTTCAAAACGTAGGTATAAGTGTGAAGTTTTATATTTTGCAGATTTTAACCAAATCTATTTTAGAGCTGGTAGAAGACATTTTACTGATATAGATATTTTGGAGGAAGTTGATACAGGTAGGTATATAAGCAAAATACTGGACAAAGCTCCACAATCAATTGTAATGATGGAGATATTTCCAAAGAAAGTTACTTTAAAAAATTGTTGCAATGAAATGTTTCAATCATTGTGTTCCGAAAATAATGAGTCGATAATGAAAGCATCACAAAATAGTACAGAATGGTTGAAATAATGAAAATTCTGAGTTATTATATTATTTTATATTTTAGGAGCTACCAAGACTATAGCCGAGGCTGTAAAAACTGCCAAGTACTTGATGCAAGAAAATGGAAAATATAAATTAAAAAAAAACATCAATACCTATGCTGATGAAGTATACAAGGGAGCATTCTCATATTCATTCACATTATTCAGATATGTATTTCATTGTTAATAATTATCCATAGTATAGTTCATTTATATTATTCATCTGACAGGCTTAAGTACAGCCCTAGTCATAATTAGTGTAAGTAGTTAAGTTATACAATAAAACAACAATCCAGTGAATCATGTAGTTTTAATATAACGATTAAAGTTGCTCACAAAGGACCTTAACATACAACACCTGGAGATCCTGACATACAATACAATGGTAATCTATCTTAAAATGTATTTGAGCACATTCTAAATTTTAATGAGTGATTCTCAACTGTAATTATCCGATCACACAAAGTAGACACTTTATGGAGTATTCACTTGCACTTAAAAATCTTTGAAAGTTTTGGGCCCATTATAATCTGGCTGCCCCTGAAGAAGCTGCAATATAGTTCTTGAGAAGCAGTTGAAGGTGTAGCAGGGTCGATTTTTTCACAATAAGAACATTCTTCATCAGCAACAAGTACTTACTTCTTTGTCTCAACCTTTCAGTTCTACTACTAGAACATTCAGGTTGTTCCTTTGAAGTACTAGATCCAACAGGAAGGTTTATGGAAGGCACAGCAGTCTTTTCCAAAAACCTTTTTTGTTTGGAATTGAAATCTGTAAACATTAACATAACCTAAAATCGCATAGTGTAGTTCGTGCTTACCTCGATGAAAATAATCATCATCTATAAAATGCAGAAAGCATACTTTCATATTCCTTGTAACTGGTTTACCAATTTTTAGTTTTCCTAATTTAGTTTCTACCAAAACACGTTGTCCTTTTTGGGGAAATGTATGAAAACTAAGTTCTTTATTCACTCTTACCCAAGAGGAACGCAACAGTGATGGTTCATTTTGATAAATTAAACAATTTTTTATCAATATGCGACTTTAAAACATCAACTACAAGCAGAAACCGTAAAATCAACGTATGAATCACATATGTAAACAAAACATTAATGGCCCACTGGAAGGTTACAAAATAAAACTGTAGGTGGCGTATCGCTTATTTTGTCTTGTCTATTAAATGATTATTCTAGATGCACGAATCTTTGTTGCTATGGAAATCTCACGAATGGACGAAGTTCACGATTGGGATTTCCCAAATTTGTCAAAGATAATAGCAACACTATAGCAACACGCTTTCAGCATTCTCTATGACAAAATTATCTCGGTATTATCAATACCCTAGGGGTATTACTACTGAAAATGCAATAGATTTAGAGAGCAGTACTCAGACGAACGACTTCTTGTTGTTGTTGGTGGTTCAATGCAAAACACATGGACGACAGACCGCCTTCGCAATGCGACAACTGGCATATCCTCGTTTCTCCATTCTGAAACTGATGAACACTACCGAACACCACTCTCGTAAATTGAAGTCGTCTTCAACAACAGATGACGACAACAAAAACACAAACTAGTCGCGTCGCTGTGGTCGGTCTGAGTTAAACCACAACCATATTTATGAAGTTGTCGTGACGCGTCGCTGTGGTCCGTCTGAGCTTAGCCTAATAGGTGTAAATTAGAACGTCCCCAGTACGTACAAATTAGGTCTGGAACAATATGGACGTCCTGAGGTTATCCTGTGCTCTCTAGGTTTACCAATTTATTTGCAAGAAAATTGTTTCACTGCTTCCCCACAGACGTCTGTTAACTTAGATATTCCATTAGAGATGCCCAACTTAAATCCACTGATCCTATTGCAAGTGTTTGAATATATTGATAATGCGTAATTCATAAATGTATGGAATACAAGAAATTGTAATTTTTCAAAAATAAGTCATGTTTATTCACACATGACTAAGCAGAAGTGAGGTTATGATTGTATTCGAATTATTATTATTATTGATTTTTTTATTTTAGCTTATTTTGGCTAATATTCAAAAAAAATATACAATTTAAAATCATACAAATTAAATTATGCCGAATACCTACACTACACATTTAATTACAACTAAATAATTCTATAGATTGTCATAATTTCTTGAGGAATATTTATTTATTAAATAATGTGTGACTTGGATTTTAAATGCTATCACAAAATTTAAATGTTCAATTATTCCTGGGGAAGAGTAATATAGATCATACCCACTCGAGTCATCACATGCGGAACAAATAGTACACCAACCTTTCGAGAATACGGAGAGCCGAAAAAAAAATGTTTAAAATGTTTTTTTGATTTCGTACACGAGAATTGTACTCGAGTGATCTGGAAAATATAGCACCAGCTACAAAGATCCTTAAATTGCCCAAAGACATTCCAGGAGCTTAAGCAACGTTTACCCACACTTTAAAGACAAATCGATCAATTGAATGAAATAATCTAGAGGCGTTTTTTGACTGTAATCGATATTAGATGAAACAATCGTTATCAATGTATACTTTGGCAAGTTTATCGGAAGCCGTGAACGGAATGCAGTCGAAAACATTTGATGTTGCCACGTTTAACTATGAAAAAGCTGAAATACTAAGTATGTAGTTATGATAATTGGAAAATGGACTTTTTATTGTTAACAATATGATAAACGTAAATTCTTCAATGTGCTTGTTTCCTTGGATTTTTTCAATTTATGAATATTAAAAGATGAGCACTTTTTCAAATTTGTTATATGCTTCTCCAAGTTCTGGCAGCGTTGTACGAGAACCATAATTACCACACTCTCCGAATTACATAATTGGTAATTTTTATCGAAAGCTGACTTCTTATTGGCAAGCGCGTGCGTGTGTTCTTCCCTCTGACTTCGTCAATTGACTGATATTGGTTTATCCAGTGGCGTTGGTATTGTCAGTGACCTTTGTGTTTTCAGTTTTACTTGGTAAAATAGGTACCTTACGTCATTTGTACGTTTATGACAGATATGCGCCATGTTTCCTCGCCTCTCACCGATGCCCCATAGCTTCAGATAAACTTGCCAAACTATATGTACTTCAATTTTTAATGGAATTTAGAAGGTAAATAACCTAAAATAGGTGTTTTTATGGTTTGAAACTGCTAATGCATTGCGCAAAAGTGCAAATAAACGCAAGTATCATGAAATTCCTGACGCCTTAGATATATCAAAATGTGGTTTATAATTTCACGCAAGATTTAAAGCGATTGTTAGTGACTTTATATAAATACCGTTTTACAGAAAGCGGCTCAAAAATGTCTATGAAGTCGGAGGTTACATTCAATAGTCTGTGATACGAATCATTAGAAAGATAAATGTTCCCACTCTCACCACGCATCGCTAGTCTATAGGTGGTGAGAGAAAAATGCAAACTGAAAACAGCAAAACACCTTAAAACGCAGTGGGTATTTGTTTTTCCAATTTCTACTGTCACTCTCTTGGGTCCTATGTAGGTGTTGTTAAAAGTAGAAAGATTAAAGTGGAGTATTACTGCCAACATAACAAAACCAAAGTAAAGTTTCAAGACAAATGGGAAAATAAGATAAATGTGTTTTTACAGCCTTATCATTTGTAGTATATTGAAGTATCAGTAAAAATGTTCGAAATAGAGCAAGTGATAAGAAAAACCAGTTATCCACGAATACTTTACGTTATTTTTTAAAATGAAAACTGTTTTAGGCGCGTTGAGCACTTTTTTGATTAATAGTCCCGGTGTGACTCGAACGGGCTTGGTTTTACCACTGGAAAAACTTCAGTTTACTTTCGCAGCCTCTCAATCTTAACAATGACTTAATAGGATCTTCAAATTTGATTAAGTTTTATGGTCTCCATATTGACGGTGCCCATAGATGTACCCACTTGAACGAAAAAATTATCCTCTGCTTGTTTTGCCGTTTAACAGCTCCATTC
This sequence comes from Galerucella pusilla, assembly GCA_910591695.1. NCBI lineage: Eukaryota > Metazoa > Arthropoda > Insecta > Coleoptera > Chrysomelidae > Galerucella > Galerucella pusilla. The sequence goes on from CAJUYI010006412.1 coordinate 8,322, forward strand.
TTTTATGTAATATCCGATCACCATATGATTGTTAAAGGATCATTGCATTCCCATATACTCTACTTTTTGAATCAAACTATAAGGGTCAGTCAGTTGCGCTTGTTTTATTTTAGTCTTAGACTATGAGAGTATTGTTATTGTGAATTATCTATATTTAATATTGTTAAAAGTTACGACTTGAAGAACTGCCCGATTTTATTAGATATTTCTTATTTTCACCAAACTAGAGCTATAAATATAAAGGCTCAGCACAAGGGGTTGAAAAATTTATATTTTGTGCAGTTGAAAAAAAACTTTAGAATATAGCCTGATGGAGAGCGAACTAAGACCTATCAGGCACTAACGCGAGGAGGAAAATAGATGGAAGGGGTAAAAATGAGAAGGCCACAAGTGCAATTTTGTAAAATCATAGGATAACTGTGTTTTTATGAAGATGAGAATGTATTTATTGGAAATGAAAAGGTTAAAATGATTTTATTTACAACTATATATGTAATGTCATCATTACTGACGTTCAAAAAGTCTGAAACTGACATATTACCTACTTTCACTTCCCACCCACGGGTGGGAAATTTTCTACCCTTGAGAGGATTTTTTTCTGTTTATTTTAAGAGAAGATGTCTTTTTAAGGTTTTTTAAATAAAAAGTTCATTTACCTATTTGATTTTATTGAGACTTATGAGCACACTTGACAACATTAGCACTTCTTAGGTTCTTCATGATTAGTGAACACAAAATTAACAGAAACTGAACTTTTCAAACAAAGGATTAATAATTTCTGTATGTACATATATTTAGTGATTATTGATATTATTGAAATTGATCGTTATAGTCGAACTTTTGTGAGATGCTACAGAAACCATCAACCCATGCGTAATTTCTTTGCTTGAAAAGTTCAGTTCTTGTGGTACAGATGATGAACTCTTCATGGTGACTGATATAGGATTGGAGGAAGAGCAGATTAGCAGTCTTCGTTTGATTGTAGAACGAAGTATCTACATAGCCTTCCGACACGGTACTCGCTTTCCATCCTCCCAAACTCTTTAATTGTAGAACTTCTCCTCCATTGTTTGTGAACAAAGTTGCTGCTGTACGCCGAAAACAATGCCCGGTATACTCGCCGACGTTATTTAGTTTCAAAAACGATGCTATTCTTTTCGGAAATTACGATATGGAATTGTGTCCAAAGACTTGATTGGTGATTTTTCCAAATCTCATTTGCATGAAAAACCTCTCATTTTGAATTCGTGAACGGAGCTCCATATATTTCTTTACAATTTCAACCCAATTAGTGTTTAATATCATAAACGATCGTGCTTGATATGTTTTTGTGTGAGGAATGATGATGCTGATCTTTTCTTCCAAAATATCAATATCTTGGACTTTCATCTTAAAAGGTTCAGCTCCCTGCAGGCTCCCGAAAGGCCAATTACCAAACCAACCTAAAATGTAGAAAAATATTAATAAAAATAACTATTTTATTAGTGTTAGAATAATAACCTTCAGAACAAGAAGTTCTTCTGGTGATTCATCTAAGAAAGTATCAATATTCTCTTGGGTAAAGGTATTTGATTTCTTCGGTTCATAATTGGCATTTTGCCTTTTCAAAAAGACATTAATTAGCCATATTTTGATATGTCAACCTTGTCTCTGATAATTAAGTTTGTTTTTATTATGGAATACGTAGACCATAAGGTTGACGATTTCTTAGACTTAGCCATTTCACTGAAGTAGGCAAGAACGATGTTTTTCGATGCAGCTTTTGTGACCCCTTTTTTGGTGCATCAATCTCTGTACGAATTATATGCTTTATCATACCTCGGTCTACTTTTTTGGGGCATAAGATTTCCTTCAGCTTTCTCCGCTGCTTCCTTTATGTGTGGCGGTGTGCACTCCAGCTCTATACCCGACATTTTATGAAACAGACACTGACAAGAGCCGACAAATTTGAAGTGTTAATTAAACACCCGCCCACTCACTATTGGGAAAATAAGTTATTTCTTGTTAGTTGTCATCATCATTGTATGGTTGTCTTTGTAATTTTATTGTTGACGTTCGAGAAAAAATAATGAAAAATTTGGTTTTTTCCGAATTTTTGTTTAGAAGATTATACATAGTTGTTAATAAAATAGCATACAAACCTCGGTGGAAAGTTATATCACTGTCTCGAGATATTAGTTCACTTCCCACCTCGGTATGTAATATACTATTGAATAATCCTAGCGTCCTCTTTGGTCCAGTATAAAAATATGGTGTATCACCCCGTATAATGAAGCTCTGCTCTTGGGGAGACTGATTATTTCTAATATCAGAACCTTTTCAATATATCCCACCAAAAAGTCTGTGTATATAAGCTTCCGCTCAGTGACTCAATTGTCTCAAAGAACTTCATAAACAGCTCACGATTGAGTCTGGGTAGTATGAAATTGAAGTTGTCGAATTCACAAAAGATTCTGGTTAGTATAAAAGTTTATATGATCAAAAGGATTTCGTTGGAACAGAAGTTTTGTGTGGAAATTTCGCTTGGATTGAAATAATTTCGTAACGATAAGTCAGTGAGATGTCTTAGTTTTTTTATGAACAGTGGCGTATGTTTTGTAAATTACGAGGAATATGGACGCAAGGTTTTGCAGACGACATAGGGATTGTCACCAATGGATAATTCTCAGATACAGTTATGAATGTCGTACAAGAAGCACTACAAATTGTGAAGGACTGGCACCTAAAAAAGGACCTTTCAGTTTATCATTGAAAAAATAACAAACTAAATGCTTTAACAATGAGAAGAGTTCTTCTGCAAGGTAGAGTACAACTGTTCATATCTTCAATAAATCGCTAAACATAGGTGGTTTTCCTTAGTTTCCTACTTTAAGCCAATAAATAATTATGATAACAAATCTGACATTAAAAAAGACCGTCCCATATCCATCTTAAACACTATTCCGAATATTTTTGGAAGTGGACTTGTTCTGGGATCCTAAATGCTCAGCAATTTGGTTTCATCTCTGGTGAATTGGCAAAATTGGGTTGGTTAACCCATGAAGCCTTGGAAAAGAGACTTTTCCAAACCCCTTGACAGAGTGAACCATGAGCTTTAGATCCATAAACTTGAATCATATGGTATATATGGTTCCATGTTGCAGTGGTTAAATAGCTACTCAATTGATAGAACTCAGCAGCTACGAGTGAATCATTTCTATGCTTATGCATTTTCTGTCATTCAGATCCATTTATTTCCAATCTCTTCATCAACGATATTACCAAAAGTTTTCATGAGAACGGAGCCTCTCTATTTGCAGATGACTTGGAATGGTTTGGAATTACTAATAGTTTTTTTTATGCCTTACTCTTGCAAGTAGAGCTAACTAACCTGTCAACTTGGTGCTCGTATAATGGCATGGATCTTAATAGCAGTAAATGTCATTTAATTATCACATTAATGGCCAACTGCTCGATACTGTTAATCAGATAAGTGATTTAGGAACTACTCCCGATGACTCTCTTAGTTTCAATTGTCACATCACGAATGTCATACAAAAATCAATGATGGCCTCATCTTGATTGCTCATCTGTTTGGTCTCCTCTCCACTTATCACACATAAGAGATAACAATTCATGGAAGCAATTGGGTATCTCTTCTAACCGGAGAAAACAAAAAGACCTTTTATTGCTTGTTATGTAACATCCAAAATGGTATATGTAACAGTCCACAGCTTCTTAATATGATCTGCCTGTCCGTACTACCTTTCTCAACTGGACAGGTGAGAACATTTAATGTGCCCATCCATCGATACAATTATCCTATCGACTCGCTTTTGCGCAAAGTCATGAGACCAGCAAAATTTGTATTGCTTAATATTTTGTATGAAATTGGGCTTGTTCGTGTGATAAAATAAATGAATACATGATTAAATCTATGAATAATAAATAGATAAGTGAATAAATAGATAAATAATGAATTGCTCACTGACTGGAAGGAGGAATTACTGAATAAATCAATGGAAACTGGATATATCTTGGACCCCTTTGATACCAAACTGACTTGAAGAGCAAACCTGGGAAAAATTACCAACAAGGTAGGTAGGCTATTCTGACGTACAGTCTCGTGGAGGAGAAAAAGTTGGTGTTTTTGAATATATTGACTGCAATACAAAAAAGGCTCCCCTTGGTAATGGCAATGAAATACCACGGGGACGACCTCGATTGGCTTCTTTCTTTGAAACTTTTTGTAAGAGCAGAGGCGAAGAAGACAATACTAGATGGACTAATATTTCCCATAAGTTTGGATAGCATGACAGCGGCTTGTTTAAACATCACAGAAGCCATGAGAACAACACCAACCGCAACAATGGAACTAATTACTGGTCTGACCCCTCTGGACCTGTACGTCAAAGAGGCTGCGTTAATGGCCATAGTACGATTGCGCACGGCTGGTGTAAACCCCGAAGTAGGAGTGGGCCAATTGATGTTAAGCCCATGACAGGAAGCGCTGCCAATGATGCAATTGAACCCAGATTTTTGTTTAACAAACCCTACAAAATATAAATAAAACAGAACACAGAGCCAGGTGCTGCAAATGCAATACAGATGGTTCAAAAATGAAAGAAGGTTCAGGATGTGGAGTTCACTCGAGAGCACTAAGCCTAAAGATATTTACAACGTATGGATGAACGAAGACCAGTGAAGAGAATATGGGAAGCAAAAATTGAAAAAAATAAAAAAAGGGACAGACCAAGAAAAACTTGGGATGAGGTAATAGCTGGATTACTGGATAAAAGAGGAAGAAGCTGGATAGAAGCGAAGGACACCACTAAGTAGTAGAATGGATTTAAGATTATATATATAAGATGGAAGCATAGTCCTTTACAATTGGTCCCGGTAGTTGGCGCTGTTATCGAGTACAGACTAAACTCCTAAAGAGCTGGTCCGATTTGGGAGAAATTTTGCATAGGGGGTTTTCTAGTACGATATATTAAAAAAAGGCAGGAAAATTTTGGCGAGTCAAGTTATTTTTTTGAAAAAAAAAATTTGTCTGTACTATAAGAACAGCAAACGTGACAGAAAAGGATGGCGATAGTTTTGGCTTGGGCTAAGCGTACGCCTTTTGAGTCGCGTGTATAACGCGCGCTTAGAATCGTACATGCGCTGATCAGATGTCAGATACGAGTCGCTTATATAAACTACGAGCGGTACTACTTTCGGAACATTCACCCTTAGATAGCAACCTCTGGTAGGTTGTTTTGTGAGTTTTCGTGCGTTCTACGTCGTATTTTTGATTTGACAATCAGCTGATTTTAGTGGGAAATGGGAAACAATATCAGCGTGGTTAAAACAGAACTGACTGGTATCTCAATTGCCACAAAAGAACTAACCAGAAGAGGAATTTCTGGCAAAAACATAACAATCCGCACTGATAGTAGACAAGCCCTATTAGCCTTGAACAGACAACGTGTT
>CAJUYI010006413.1:0-13775 GCA_910591695.1 Galerucella pusilla
GAAATTTTGACAGAAATGTCAAAATTTCCTAGCGATTTGCGGAAAAGATATATTATTTATATTAAATCCTTGGCATGCTGTCCTTATAAGAGCTAAAGCAATTTGATTCATGTGTCATCTTTTAAATTTTGATCAAATTCAGCACTAGAACGTTGAAGAGGTGAAAAAAATTATAGAGTGAAATGTTGATTACTGAGCACTGCCACGGCCCGACAAAGAAATACAAGTTAACTGTAATTAACATTTGTATAACCTTAGACCGAAACATAAACTTCAGTGAATATCTTAATAATAAATACTATATTATGATTATAAACACATACCAAGTACATTATTCCATACAAATCCTTCTAGATGACAATCGTCTATTGTATTGATAGGTTTAATAAGGTCTGATGTGCCAAAGTTTAGAGAGCGGATTCATCTCTGGGATAAATCTAATCAAGATAATTGGTTTCTAAGCCAAACAAACTGATAACAATTGTTTATGTAGTCGTTACACTTGCCAGACTGAAATAGAAGTTCTCGCAAAGTTTGTCAGAGTTGAAACTGGCTCTGCTTAATATTTAGAAGTTACAAATTTGCATGGAAGTTATTGCACAATATGCCTGAAGATAATTGATGCAATAAAATTACTTTTCCAAACAAGATTCCACTGAAAAGATGTGGATTTTTCACTCGAAACACCATCCATCGTGGTCTCTAATTTATTAGGGTTTACAAAGAGGAGAAAAGCGTAAAGCAAAGAAAAAGATTAACATGGGAAAAAAAGCGAATACGTGCTCCGGCTCGAATACTAACTGAATTATATGTTAAAAGAATATGGTGTGTTGAAGAACATTGTCAGTATTAGTAACAAAAAAAGAATCTCGTGGGCACTAGCAGTTAGTTTATGAATTATTCAGGGTGAACTTTTTATTTTTACAGTTATTAAACACATACATAAAATACCTGATGAATTTGATTTTAATACATTGAAATAAATGCTCAAAATGTTCTCCACCTAGTTGTTGGCAATAGCACAGTCTCCTATAGAACTCCTCCTTAACTTTGTTTGAAGTTTGAGGTAAAATATTCCGTATTTCTGTAGTTATCCTGTCTTTAAGGTCTACAATGCTAGTTGGTTGTGTTGCATATACTTTGTTCTTGAGATAACGCCACAGAAAAAAAATCTAACGTCGTAAGGTCTGGCGATCTAGCTGGCCACTCAATAGTCCCTCTTCGTCCAATCTATTTATTGGGGAATATTTCATCTAAATGAGTTTTTTATTTTTACAGTTATTAAACACATACATAAAATACCTGATGTATTTGATTTTAATACATTGAAATAAATGCTCAAAATGTTCTCCACCTAGTTGTTGGCAATAGCACAGTCTCCTATAGAACCTAACCTCCTTAACTTTGTTTAAAGTTTGAGGTGAAATATTCGGTATTTCTGTAGTTATCCTGTCTTTGAGGTCTACAATACTACTTGGTTGTGTTGCATATACTTTGTTCTTGAGATAACCCCACAGAAAAAAATCTAACAGCGTAAGGTCTGGTGATCTAGCTGGCCACTCAATATTACCTTTTCGTCCAATCCATTTATTGGGGAAGATTTCATCTAAATAAGTTCTTACCATTGAAGCATAATGGGGTAATGCCCCGTCTTGCTGGAACCAAACATTTTCATTCGGTAAGCTAGGATCTATTGCGTTGGGATATAAAGTTTCCAACGCAGGAATAACTTCATTACTGAGCTTATTGAAATATTTTTCAGCTGTCAAATTTCTATCTATAAATATAGGACCAATAATATGGTCGCCTATGATACCGGCCCAAACGTTCACCTTTTGAGGGTATTGAGTATGTGTCTCGCGCATCGAATTAGGATTCTCTGCTGACCAATATCTACAGTTCTGTCGGTTTACCTCTCCATTCAATGTGAATGTTGATTCGTTAGGAAAAAGAATGGTACCTAGAGCTATCTCATTTCTGTTCAGCTTATTCATCAATCTTTCGCAGAAATCCATTCTACGATCTGGATCGTCTTCTGTTAACTCCTGCACAAAAGTTAATTTTTAGGGATGAAGTTTTTTTTTATGAAGACATCTTAGAACAGTTGTATGACTAACATTATTTTTACGGGCAATTTGACGTGTACTTGAAGTTGGATTCTCTCCGACACTTAACAAAATATCCACTTTCACATCATCTTCAACGAAGTGTGGTTTTCTTTTTAATGGTTTGAGATGTCCAAGTTCTCTGAATTGTGCATGAATTTTAGACACAGTACTCTGTGAAATATTAGGCAATTCGGGATACCTGTGATTAAATAGGTATGCCACTTCAACTTGACTTCTGCAGTTATCCCCGTACCCGATCATCATTAAAATCTCAATTCGGTGAGTCTCAGTTAAATATTTCATTGTTATGTCGACAAGGAAAGAGTGTTTGACAAAGATTTTACTTTTTCAGTATAAACTGTCAACACATCAACAACTGACAGAATAGAAAACAATCCACATTATTTACCGATTTAAAACAAACCACATTATTTACCGATTTTGTCTAATTATAGGCGTATTTAGGCAATTTTTAGGTATTAATGATAAAATTCATGGGCGTAGCAGTTTTTTTTAATATAATATAATAATTAGTTAGTTCAGATTTCTGATAAATCCATATTATTTAGCTAATTTAAAAAAGTACCAATATTTCAAGTGTAATAAATTAATAATTTCAAAATCTCATCCTGTATGGCATACTTGCGTGAATCACCCTGTACATTTAAATTTATGTTTACATAACGCACAACTCAATTCAAAAGTTGACGTGTCTCGGCATTTTTTATAATTTTCTAAAATAATGACATAAAGAATTTTATTCCAAAGTGGTTTCCACACTGTATAATAACGTAGTCATACCCACTATCAAAAAATAATGCTAGCAATATTTATGCAATACATATTATGAAAGAAGCTGAAGAGGTGCAGAATAAATTTTGGAAAAACTTCACGTTTTTTCCAGAATAACAATTATAATATTATAAACCTCCATTTCCCCAAAGATGATAATCCAATCCTGTGCAACCTCATTGTGAAAGAGAATCTCGGAAAAAAAAAGCAATCTGCATCTAAAATCTATACTGACGGATCTAAATCCAAACTGGGCTATTCAGCTTACATTCCCAATACCAAAGAATCTTTAATGTTTAAACTATCTGCCAACTGTTCTGTATTTACGGTGGAACCAGTGGCTATCTATAAGGCTTTAGATATCTGAAAAGCGTCCAAACTTTCAAGATTACGTTATACTATCGGACACCAAATCCGTATTACTATGCCTAAAAAATCACATTGAACATATCCATTCTAATAAAAATGTTATAGATATTATCAGTTCAGTTACACAATTCAGGAAAATCTACTACATTCATGTGGGTGAAGGGAATATCCTAGGAAAAAGAACTGCCGATAAATTAGCAAGACAGTCAATTTATACAGGTACAAAACAGGACATGTTGCCTAGAGGGAAACAAATTTCAATAAGGAAAACTGAAATATAGAGTGATCCTCATCTTGCAATAACAGCAATAACGCTACCTAAACGTATCTAACGCTATCTCTTTTTTGCGGCATAGTAATCCATATATTGCCTATTGTTCTTGGCATTTCCACACCATTTTGGAACTGATTACACAAGAGCTCAGTGCTCTAATGGCTGCTTAACTATCCGACATTATGATAATCTTTTGTCTCCTGTATCCTTTTGAACCATACTGTATATTAACTTAAATATTAATGTCGGCGAACCATTGAGTTATGACATGCTGCTTCCTATTGCTGAAAAATAAAGTTTTCTCTAGCTGCTAAAGTTTATTCTTTTGTTGGTAACTCTTCTAAAATATTCAAATACTTTTCCGTATTCCATTTACGAAATGGATCTTCTTGTAAACAACGAACCCCCCACACTATCATCACATATGTCGGAAAATTTTTCGCTCCAAATAATTTGGATGGAAAGCTTGTCGAATAACAACTACTAGGATCGTCCCCCACACAAACTTCAAACCGAGACTCGTCACTCCAGTGTATGCATCTCCAATTCTAATTTTTATACTCCTTGGTCTATTTAAGTCTATCTTTCTCTGGATTTCAGTGAATAATAGTAAGTTCCTCCTAGCGCAATGTCTATGGTTCATTTAAGATACAATAATCAACGTATCATATATAATACCACGAGAGTGAAAATTTTGTCGGCAAAATTTTTCGATTGTCATGAAATTTTGTTGCTTGGCAATTTTGCGAATGACATTTTTAACAAAACCGGTTTTGGATTAAATTTCATGAGCAAAATTACCTAAAAGCAACAAACTTGAATACGACAAGAGAAAAAATTTTTAATTGAGTGGTATTCGACATGACTATTTCACGAGAGAAAAACTAAAAAGTCATATGTTTAAACGTTTTATTTATTGCAAGCTTCAATTATACAAAGCCAAAAAAAAATATTATGAAAAAAAAATTACTAATTTATGTAAAAAGTACAATTATTATAATTGTACGTTGTAGCATTATTTTGGGGATTGTTTTGCACCATAACCTGTGAAAGTTCTCTATAAGTTGAAAATGAGATTCTTCATTTAATTGTAAATATGGTTTCAAAGAATGGGCAGAAGAATGTCTTGTAAGATTAATTACTTCTTGTTCACCAACTCCTTCTTTTGCTAATGCAGATATTGCAGAAGCTCTATATGAATGATTGGTTATTTTTATTTTTTTGTGTCCATATCGATTGATTCTGCCGATATTTTCGTCCACTTTAAAATTGTATTAATTCCCAATGGTGAATTTTTGTACCATATTCCTTTCTCCCAATTTGGATGTACTGTTGAAAATAATCTTGTTGTTAGATAAGGATTGGATACAAATTGTTGTTAGCATTATTTCTTACCAGCCACTTCCAGATAAAGCTTTTGATCCTACTTATGTCGTTTTGGAAAATATTGGATTATATTCTACCCTGCCAGTAAAATTACCTTTATTATCATATTCTTTTTTAAAGTAATTAATATCACAATTAGCAGCTTCATTTCCACGCCATGCTAATTCGAACGAACATAAATGAAAAAACTTTTTTTGTAACCCATCAGGATTATCTTCAGAATAGCTTCCTACCATTTCCATTAATTCTTCTTTGGTAAATGCGTTAGAACTTCTTTTTCTGGTTTTAGGTTCAGCCTGAAGCTTTTTACGTTTTGTATCCCTGGACAATCTAGCAAATTAATAGGTAATATCTTTGAATGAATCAATTTTGATGTTAAATTCTAGAAAATATTTTTCCTGAACCATTTGAGCAGTCGTATTCCAAAGTGTTTCCACACTAGCTTCAGTATAATCAGTTCCATCTCTTTTTTTCATGTTAAAACCATAATCTTCAAGATTTTTTGCTATAACTTGTTCAGAAGTATCCTTTTCTAATGTATAATTACGTGCGTCCAGAAACATTCTAAACTGTTCCCACGCAGACTTTTTTGTCTTCATTTTATTTCGCAGTATACTTTGCTTAATTGTACTCTCTATTTCATTTATTGAATTATCTCCAAATCTTGTATTATTCATGTTAATAATACTTATTTAAATTTTTGAAACAGTTTCAATAATTTTGATACAGTTAAATAAATAAATAAACAACTTAGTTTCCTTAGAAACCACTAACAAAGATTTTATATTGAATTTTATCACAGAGTGATAGATATTTATACACATAGATTTGATATATTAAACGTCAAAAAATTGCCGCGACAAGACAAAAAATTGTCAGTTCAAAACCTTCAAATTTCGTCAGTTATCAATTTACTCTAGTGAAATAGTCAACATAAGTTCATGCCAACAGCTGAAAAAAATTACAACGTGGCAACGATGTAAAACATCTGTCATGTTTTGTTATTGCAAACTTATCGTGAATGAACTATATCTCACTGTTTAAAAATGATTTTTAATAATTTAGAACGTTGTTGTTAATTGAAAAGTTATTAGAAATAGAAAATCCTAATTCTTTGCACCTTTTTCCGTACTAGATATCTGCGATGCCCTTTGGTAGAATAATTTATTTCTAGGTACATTATTCTCAGTACTAAAAATAATGTAAATTTCACGCAACCATTGTCTGTCTGCCTAATGTTCATCCTTCACCCTAATTTATTAAAGACCGCAGAGAACATAGAGAGTAAGAGAAAATGAGATATGGTAATGTATGGCTACAAACACGGAAAACAGAAATGAAATTATTCGGTACTTGTTAATTTTCTGATAAAATGACTGCTCTTAATAGGTTCGATGATTGTTTGTTCACCTAAACTCGTTTCGTCAACAAATTCGTTATTAAAATTACAAATTAATTAATCGGAAAACATCAAAGAAATTTAATGAGTTTTCTGAATTTCAGTAAACGACAAATTGGAAATTGGATGTTCGGATTTTGCAAGAAGAAGGTTTATTACACCTTTTAGGAGGTAATTGCAAATTTTAAAGTGAATTCAAAAAAGGGAGTTTGATGAATATAATTATTTGAAGCAACAAGTGTGTGTTGTAACTGTAGAATATCTCTCGTTTGCCGAATTATTTCCTTTGTAATAATTTTTTCCAAAAAGCCGGCATAATAACTATCTAATGCAGCAATCCGTTCAATTCGATATTTTCATCCCACACCTCCTAATCCGATCAATGTGGACATTTGAAGGTACATAAATTCCCAGCAAGCTGAAAGTGCGTGTAATTGTTCAAAACATACCTGGAAAGAGCACCTGAAAGTTCCTCATCATTCCAGTGCTTGAAAAAAAATTTATTCGAGGTCAAAGGTCAAAAATATCGAAAAAAATTGCTTTTTCGCGATTTTCCGAAAAACGGTGAGTTTTATCATAGAGCCACTGTTTCTGAGTTATAACTAGTCAAATAATTGTAAAATTTGTATTCAACAAAAAAAAGTGTTAGTACTAAATTATAGAGAATTTTATGTTCTACAATTTTTGATTGGGACAATTTCATGATAAAACTCTCCGTTTTGCTGAAAATCGTGAAAAGCCAATTTTTTTCGATATTTTTGACCTCCTTTGACCTCGAATAAATCTTTTTCCAAGCGCCGGAATGATGAGGAACTTTCAGTTGTTATTTTTAGGTATGTTTTGAAAAATTACACGCACTTTCTGATTGCTGGGAATTTATGTACCTTCACTATTCTTTTTTGGTCTAATTTGACCGGATTATCCTCCAGTTATTGCTGTTTGCAATTTATGTTATCGGAAAACCTTCAACAAAACAACTGTGGAAAAAAACTTCGCTATATCCCATCCATGTATATTTCAAAGTATCGGATTATCGCCGTCAGAGTTGGTAACACTGATCATTCTTTTACCATACAACCCGCCAACTCTCTATCCACATGCACTGTCACAAGGATAATATTGAACTTTGCAGAACAACAGAAACGCGACGAACATTGTACACAGTTAACGTATAAATACCTGACATTTTGTTGAAACAACGCTAACTAAACAACCCTCAACATCTACCGAAAACACACACATTTCCGGCACCCCACACGAACGATCGGGGGTGATTTCGAATCGAATAATATTTAAAGGGAAGACAAAAACAGTCCAGGCAATTGGGACATTGGTCCTACAGAATTTTTACCAATATAAACAGAATGTTTTCAAAGTCTTCAATACGTTCAGTACTCACACAAATAGTGTCAATAGGCATGATGTCTGATTTTGAAAAACTGCTCTACGATGTTCTCACGTAAATACTTTATCTACAATAAATGTAGTTTCTCTAAGAAAAATAGTTTTTAAAGGAAAAATTCAACTTTAAAAAACACATTTCAAATTATGCGCCAAAACGCTAGAATAGTAATGATGTCTGTATATGACATCATCAATTCGTAAATACCATTTATAGGAGATCTGTGTCGATAGGTCATCTATGATCTGTGTCCTGTGGTCAAAACGTCGAAGTCAAACCATAGACGGATTATATTTCTCTATGAGTCAAACTTCAGACACTTGAACAACAAATGAAATTTAAAACAGATGTTCGGATCATAGATATTTGCGAAAGTACGACGTCACTCTCTTCTGATTAGTGTTTGAGATAAGATGGCGGATGGTTAAATTTTGTGCTTATATTTTTACTAAAATAAATGTAATCACACATGTAAAATAGAAATAAGTGATTTCTTTAGAATCTCTGTATCTTGTATAATTATATCAAATCAATATTTGAGTGATTCCTAGTGACTGTCATCATGCCTATTGTAATTGCGTTGTGAGACAATTTCGTATACCCATTCATAGTAGAGCCAATCTCATACATAAAACAATAAAAATTTTCTCCGGCAGACAAGCGATTTTAAAAGCACTTAGCTCTCACCGTGTAACATCGAAATTGGTTTTAGACTGCCAAAAAAAGACTCTCCTCAATAGGAGAAATCAATAAATTATTGCTGGTCGGGATCCCTGGCCAATCTGGCATGGGAATGGAAATGAGAAGGCAGACTCTCTTGCAACGGAGGGTGTCACATGTGTTTCTATCGGACCAGAACCAACAATTGCCAAACAAACACCAAATACGTGGACAGCAATAAGAGCTTCAGACCAGGATTGGTTCATTCAAAGGCTTTTATACATCCTTCGAAGAATGTCTCCAAACAAATGTTAGACTTAGCAGGCAGGACATACGTTGTCTAACATGCCTTTTAATAAGCCACTGTCATCTGAATCATCATATGTTGAAACTTTGACTGTCGGAAGACCTCGGACCTGAAAAATTATTCACCAAATAAACCAATCGGCTTTGTTGAGGAGCTGAATTTGTTTGGTGGAATCTGAATACGCGTGAGCCACAATAGACTCTTACGAGACGCAGTGGAAGGCCTTATAGACCCACTCACCACACACCTAACCTAACCCTGGTAGAGTGTTTCCGCATATTTTCTAAAGTCGATTTTTGTATATTGTCTCGATGCCAAAATCATTTAAATAAAAATTGAAAACGGCATTGACATAAACTAGATATCGGCTCTATCTATCCGTTATCTGGAAAAGAGGTATCGACAAGAAAAGCTTCTTACTATATTACTTTTTCTCTTTGTTTATTTTGTATTACAGTAGATTCCCCATTCTCAATAATAAATTTACCTTACGCCAAAATAGGCCATATCGTTTGTGGGTGAAAATGCTGCCTATAAACAAATCAATTCGGGAGTAATGACAATTTTATATAATTCGTTAATAATCACCGGTTGTTTTTTAATATTACAATCTTAGAAAGCAAGGGAAACCAAAATGTGAAAATTATCAAAACTGCAGCTAATACCTCCTTAAGCATGAAAAAAACTAAAGAAAACGGAGTTAACGGTACTCAAAGTACCGAAGGAAAAACTGGTCGTAGATTTTCATGTTCTAGAGACACAGGCAAAGATGCAGTTCAAGTATCTGGGTAATACACAATAGACAAGCTAAGCTTCAGACAATGATGTAAAGGTTGTTACCAAACGTTTCGAGTCCCAGAAGTAATTGAAAAAGGCTATGTCTTTATGTGGTTATACACTAGACTATGTTGTTCGGAGCACAAAGCATCTCTCTACTGAGGCTTCAAAATAAAGGCTATTACAGGAGTGCTATGGATTTATTGGCGAAGCAAACGTGCAGCTTGCATAAGAACAACAAATTGACAGTAATAGCGGGAAAAAACAACTCTGGACATGGAACGTTTGGTTCAAAAACAGAATATTGTAGACTCTCCCGAGCATACTATATTGCAGTACAGCAAAGGGTGGCGACACTAGATCATGGAATATGGTGAGATACTGGGGATCAGAGATTTGAAGACGATACAAGACCAAGTAAAAAATTTGATGGGATTAGAGGAAGCATAAGAAGACCACGAAACTAGGGGAAGTACAAATGGTAAAGGAATTCATCGAAACTGATGATATAAGTCCACACTTTGACAGTACCAGAAGTTTCAAGCCGTTGATACTGTAATAAAGACTGATCTCTTTTTTTTGTTCGGTAGTTTCCAGAATAACCGTATTTTCTTGGTGTTGATTTGACAAACTGGCCTATCAGTTCCTTGCATTTAACCTGATCTACTTTGAAAATTCTAGAACGCAAATATAATACTTTTACGAGATAAAAGGTGAGAAAGTAACGATGGCATCTCTTGCTATATGAATAAGAATTTTATAAAGTATACAATAGATTGTTTGGAAATGTGATATTTTATGTTAGTTCACTTTGAAGAACAAACGTGGGTGAAACAATATTTTCTTTATTACTTTAAAAATAATAATAACACAATATATTTTTGGAATACAACTAGTACTTCATACGACCTCACTTTTAGTTAAAAAAAAGGTAGCATTATTTGAGAAATATATATCTCCTAAAAAACCGTTGCTGTCGAAATCCTCTTAAATTTCTTGTTCGGTCTGTGGCTTTCAGGGCTCTTTTAGGATTAAAAGACCTAGTTTACTTTGGACGACAAAGCCTACGTAAGGATGTAAGAACTAATGTTCTCAGGTATGTTTGATGTGGAAGATAAATACAATGTATTTTATTACGGTTAACACAAAAAATTTTCGGTACAGATATCATCTTTTTCTACTTTTTTCAACAGAATTTTTTCCTTTGTTATAAATTTGTAACAATAACTTGATATTGGAAATAAGCAGCTTTAAAATAATAGCATAGACAAAAACTGACAAAAAAAAGTTTTATAAGGATGTTAATCCTGCAGGTATTGTTGCAGAGACTCGCTTAAGAATAAAAGTAGGAAAAACTAGGTGTTTTTTGAAAAAACGTCCGAGTATTTACTTAAATTTTTCATGGCTTAATTATTATACAATTAAAATGACTTCATACACCCAACGTGCTAGCTTCAAAGTGAAAGATAATGCGAGTTAAGATGATATAATCTTGGAAATGTTATCGAAAAAAAGGACACGCGTCGTGACTCCGACCAGGAAGCAATGGGAAGAAGAAAATGCGATATCGTTAAATAAACGTCTAAAAGATTTCAGCATCGTTCCATTCGTATCTAAGATTGTTGGCACTGTCATCGCAATGTCGGAACTGAAATTCCAAAGATTCGGGTCAGTTAACTATCAGTTCGGCAGAATAGACGAGAGACTGTGAACGAAAAGAATGGGAATAGGAATAAGGAAAAATTGATCAACGGCATTACCAATGAATGATTCACAGTAACGCAACGGTATTTTATAATTATTATATTAGTTACAGATTTAGTAGAAAATGTTTATATTTAAATATAAATAATGTTTATCATTGTAATGAATGTATCGTCGATGGATACTTTGGTAGATTATAGGTGTGGAAGTGCCTCTGAATAGGTGGTGTTGCTGGTCACTCGGTGGATCATCTTATTGGAATAAAACAACTACCTGTAGCACTGGGATAAGTTCTATTTATTACTTAAACTTACTATTTATACATTATACTACTTATCAGGTTAGGTTAGGTTTGTGGTGAGTGGGTCTATAAGGCCCTCCACTGCGACTCACAAGAGTCTATTGTGGCTCACACCTATTCAGATTTCACCAAACAAATTCAGCTTTTTAACAAAGCCGATTATTTTATTTGGTGAATGATATTTCAGGTCCGAGGGCGAGAGAGACCCTGCCAAACATCAGATACCTGATTCGAGCCGCGGCGGGGCAGGCACAAATTATATGCTCTGCTGTTTCATCATCTTCCAAACAAAGACGGCAAGTCGGATCTTCCGACAGTCCAAGTTTTAGCATATGATGATTCAGATGACAGTGGCCTGTTAAAAGGCCTGTTAGACAACGTAGGTCATGCCTGCTATGGTCTAACATTTGTTTGGAGACATACTTCGAAGGATGTATAAAAGCCTTTGAATGAACCAATCCTGGTAAATTATGCCAGAAGTCTAAAGCTCTTCTTGCTGTCCAGGTATTTAGTGTTTGTTTGGCAAAACTTATTGCGATGCCAATTGTGGATTCTGGTCCGATAGAAACACGTGCGGCACCCTCCCTTGCAAGAAAGTCTGCCTTCTCGTTTCCTTCCATGCCAGAATGGCCAGGGATCCAGACCAGCAATACTTTATTGAGGTTTCCTATTGAGGAGAGTCTTTTTTGGCAGTCTAAAACCAATTTCGACGTTACACGGCAAGAGCTAAGTGCTTTTAAGGCCGCTTGGCTGTCCGAGAAAATTTTTATTGTTCTATGTATGGGATTGGCTTGCTCCACTCTCTCCACACATGAAACAATGGCGTAAATTTCCGCCTGAAATACGGTTGCATAGGATCCTAGAGAGATTGAAATTTCTGTCCTAGGTCTGCGCCCGTATACACCTGCACCAGATTCTGAGGGTGTTTTTGAGCCGTCTGTGTACCAACAGCTGTCTGCTCTTAATAGTTCATCCTTACGGAGGACCCATTCATCTCTATTTGGAATTAGGACGGTGTAAGGCAGGTCGTAGTTTACTGTTGGAGGCATTATGTCAGAGGTCATTCCCAGAATACTGTGACTTTCACTGTCCGCTAGTATTCTGCTTCGTTCTGCATAAGCCTGATTTGTGCATTTAGATATATGTACAATTCTGTATGCTGTCCATCTAGCCTCTCTTTCCAAAAATATATGGAGAGAAGGTAGGTCCAGAAGGATTTCCATGGCTGCTGACGGTGTGTAGCTGATAGCACCAGTGATTGCCAGACAAGCCTGTCTCTGTAAACCAGAGAGCTTTGCTTGGGCCGTTCGCTGTAAAGCTTTTGGCCACCAGGCAATAGCTCCATATGTGATCATTGGTCTAACAATCATCACATATATCCAATAGATTTGTTTGGGTCCCAAGCCCCAAGATTTTCCACAGATCCTGCGACATGTCCACAACGATAGTCTGGCCTTATGGATAACTTTTTCCAAGTGAGCGTTCCAAGTAAGTTTCTTATCTAGGATAATCCCCAAATATTTTACTTCCGCTGCAAATGGAATAACCTCACCATTGTAGGAAAGTGGTAGAAGATCCTCCAACTTCCTTTTTCTAGTGAAGGGAACTATTACAGTTTTGCCAGGGTTAACAGACATCTGTTCCCTCTGACACCAACTGTGGACATCGTCCAACGTCTTTTGGAGGATATTATATGCTACCCTTCCTGACTTGGTCCTTGCCTCTCGTTCTGGAGGGATGTAGTGGCTGTCCTATTTGTGAGCATGGCATATATCCAACCAGTAATGGTTGGTTTGATGCCCTTTTCAGTCAAAGCTGAACCAATGGAGGTCGGTAGTGCATTGTTAAATGCTCCTTCAATGTCAAGAAATATGGCCACCGCAATCTCCTTACTAACACTAATATTAATAGTCATTAAATATCGATAGTACTTGTAATAATCATAATAATGATAATGATGATGATACTAATAATGATGATAATGGTAATGTTAATTATAATGTTAATTATAACGTCAATGGTCTAATAATCTAATAATCTAATATAAAAGTATCTAAAATCCAGATTGAAACTTCCACAGAACAGAAAAGACCAGGTTGTTTTAAACAGGTTAAGAATAGGACATTCAGCCATCACACATCAGCATTTATTCAATAAAGAACCACCAAAGCAGTGTTTAATATGTGATGTGCCTCTAACCATAAAACATATACTGTTGGATTGTGCTAGTTTTAGTGTTAGAAGAACAATTAACAACATCCCACCTAATATCAAACGCGCGTTAAGTGAAAACTGT
>CAJUYI010006414.1:0-13774 GCA_910591695.1 Galerucella pusilla
ATTTCGTTCAGCGCTATTTTGTCCTGCGCTGTTTTTGTTCTCCGTTATTTTTGTGCAGCGCTATTTTGTCCGCCGCTATTTTTAATCTGCGTTATTTTTGTGCGGCACTTTTTTCTCCTGCGTCATTCTGTTCTGCGTTATTTTTTTGCGGCGCTATTCTGTTATGCGCTGTTTTTGTCCAGCGCTATTTTGACTGACGCTACTCTGCTACAGAGCCATTAGAAAGCCCGTTATTTTTGTGCGGCGCTATTTTGTATTTCGTCCGCCGCTGTTTTAACCTAGCGCTATTTTTTACTGTCGCTATTCTGCCCAAGTAGGGGGCTATCATTTAAATTTTTGCAGGTGGAGCTTAGGGGGTTCATGGGGGGTGGGCTCTCTCTTATGTTATGCAATAGCAGCTATGAAAATCTTGGTCCAAAATTTCATCAGTTAGTAGAATACTGATTAGAAACAGGATGTTTGTTATTACGCCGTTATAGAATTATGATAAGAGGCGATATATTCAAGTTAATCGCAATTTCTTGAAACTAGATATTCTGTGAAGATCATATCTGCTATTTTAACCAGATTAAAATATACATATCGTATTGTATTAAATTAATTTAGAAATTATGAACAGCACTCACCTTTTATAGAAAACTCCATCAAGTGCCGATAAGATATGATATTTCATCCTAAAACAAACAAACAAAATTAATATAAAATCCGCTGGAAGAACATTTATTGGTTTAAAAAACATATCATTACAAAATTATTGGCAAAATGAACAAATTTATATTTGCAGTCCTTCTACTGGTATCATTGGTGAATCTATTGAACGCAGAAAGTTTGACAGACTGTCCAGATGCAAATAGAGCGTGAGTACAAATTTAATATTAACACATAAATGACACTGTCTCATTGGAGGATTGAATCAACTCTGTTTTTGGGTTCTTGAATGAGGGAGTAGAGATTTTATCTTCTCATTTTTTGTGTACTTAACACACAGCCTATGAAGTAATTTCGGTTTCAGTTCCGGTATCGGTTCTGAAGAATAATTTCGGTCCGGTACTGAAATTTTATTTCGGTACACAACGGTTTTTTTCGGTTTTTGTAGTAGAAAATTTTTGATAACTTGTCAAAAAAATAACTGTTAACAGTCAATTAGTTTGTTATGTATGCTAAATATCACGATGCTATGAGAAGCTATCCAACAGATATACGGGGTATTTTTGAAAATTACTACACACTACCTATACTTTTTATTTATGAGCATAATAGTCTACATTTACTATATATATTATACAAAAAAAAATATTGTTCTTTTCGTTTTCTCTTCGACAGCTTCATTATTTTTCTCAGAGTCTGACTTAAGTCCTTATCATCATCTTGATCTTTCTTTTGAATAGTAAACCTAAAAAATAAGTTAATAAAAAATAAATATTAGCGTTATGTGACTCGAAACTTACATCTTCTTTTCTTGTTCATTCTTAGAAAAAATTTTGTTGGTTCTTAAGAGCAATAATTGTTCTTCCAAAATTTCACTTTTTATGTTTGATCGTATTGGTGGAAAAATATATTTTAGCCCTGAAAAGAGTCTTTCAACACTAACTTGGGTTACAGGAACACCCAACAATATTTGAGCAAGTAGATACAGCTCTTCAGAAATATTCGAGAGTCCCATTTGTGATAATACGCCCCATTGTGGAGGGAAATCTACACACACACGACATACACGCCGAAACTGACGAAATAACGATTCTTTTGAGGTTATAGAATCATCTTCTTTTTTCAATAACTCTGAATCGTGACATTTGGCCCTATTTTTTTTCTCATTTATTTCTTAAGCAATAATTATAAAAACCCAAAAAAACCGATTGAACCGATTAACTATTAATCGGTTTAGGTTTTGATTCCGGTACATGAAAATATGGGTTCCGGTTCCGGTTTCGGTCCACCAAAAGATAACTGTTCCGGACCGGTTCTCGGTTAATAACGGTTTCGGTCCGGGTCCCTGTTCCTGATAGCTCTACCCATCATAAAACAATCTGATATTTCTAAGCGTGTACTGCAGATGATATTATTTTTAAGCAATACGTCCACTGCAACGGTCTGTTCTTCTTGTTAAAGAAGGATTAATAAGGAGAGAGAAGTCACATGCGATATCGATAGAAAAAGTACATAGAATGGAACCTGTTAAAGAGCTGAAGAATCATCAAAGATGAGTGGGAATTGAATCGGAAGAATAACTGGTCTTCTCAATAGCCACGGTCCAATTAGGGGACAAATACACAAAATGGGGCTATTCAAGGGAGAACTTTTCTCAAGACAATGTAGTAGGCATATGCGCGGCTTATTTTCGAAAACAATAACTGACAAGTAAAGTGCTTGTTCAGAGTAACGGAATACGTGTTGTGAAGCTAGCCCCGAAAACACAAAAGGCACAAGAGGCTGAGGTGTAGCTGGCGATAGGACCAGTCTACTGCTGAAACGTCAAGTTACATATAAATATGTAGGGAAAGGAAAAGACTAAACATTTGGAGCTAATGCTATAGGCTTTAAGAGAATGATAGCTACTTTAAGGTGATTAACTTAAATAATTGAGCTGTACAACTGGTGGCCGAAAGCTGAGATTTTAAATTATCAGGTCGAACCTGCACTAAGGATATATAAAGGTCCATGAAGAAACAGAAAAAGATATCTTCTGTATGTTCCTTGTGGTATATTATTCATTCTTTTTTCAATTTCCCAAGAAATTAAAAAAAGAAAAAGATATGCATCTGCTCGTCCACGACTCTTCTCTTTCTGTTTTTTCTCCTATTTTCCCCCTCCTCTCTGAGTCTTTACTTTTCCTCTTCTTCCTTCTTTCTGCGACTTTCTTTTACTTCTTCTTTCTCTTCTTATTTTTTTTTAGACATATCCTTAGAGCAGGTTTGACATAACAATATTTATATGGAACAGGAGAAGAATCACGATGAGGCATGTTAGCCGGATTTCAAGTGTTCAAACTGAACTGAGAAACGAATTAAAACCAGTGTCTTATCATCTGCATTTGTCGTATTTGTTGTACAAAATGAAATAGCTTTGTTTTTATTTATTTTAGCACTACTGTTGTATACGACAAGGAGATATCAACAACTGTTGTTGGTAGTACGATTAAAGTACGTGTTCCAGATACCTTATTTCTGAAGAAACCCATAACATGTATCACAGTAAGTATAATGAATATAGTAGAGCAGAAGATATTGATATTTAAATATAGTATATAAAGTATTAAGAACGGTAAGGGTTGTTTACCCTTAACGTTCGAGATGCTTGTACCATTTTTTGCGCGATCGTATTGAAATAAATTTCGAATAAAATGATTAAAATTTCTTCGAAATGAACGAAATGTCAAAAGTGACATTTATACTTCTCGATCAGTTTAAAATATATTTTGCATTTTGGTGAAATTGTTATTGTTAGGTATTTATTACTTTTTATACATATTATTCGGTTCGAATCTGTTCATTAAAAAAATATGAATCTTCTCATTTTTTTTGTTCCTTTTGTGTAATGAATGAAGTAATATATTATTTAAGACCACTTAAATGTATGTAGGGCTGAGACGTCGTTAAGTAATTTACTTACGGTAAGTAAATTACTTACCGACGTGTTAGACTTATGCCCAATTTCACCAACCATTTCCTAAAGTTAGGTAATACCTAAATCAGATTTTGGGATTGATAAGTGAAATTTTCGTTTTACCACGTGCTAAGAATTACTTGAGAGTGACAGTATTGGGTATTTTCTATCATGTTTAGGCGTTTCTTAGCGCATGGTGAAACGTTAATTCTATTTTGTCATTCCAAAATCTGATTTAGGTATTACCTAACTCTAGTTGGTTGGTGAAATTGGGCATTAGAAACCGGTAACTACAACCTACCGTCCTGACAACGGATGCTGTAAATTATCAAAAAAGATCGATCACGCAAAAAATTAGTTTTTTCCCCAAGTATAAAAAATGCTCTATCCATTCCATGTATCAATTTACTTTTTGATCATATCATGAGATTAAATGAAACAATTTCAATCCCTCAGAATTCCTCATTCTTTTACAGTCATCTACTACCAGATCTAATAGTCTAGTCAACAAGTGCCTTTTTGGCCAACTTTTTATGATCGAGGTGTCATTCGATTCGGGATGGCATCTAGATGATTTTTAAAAAAAATGAAGCTCCGCAAACAAAAATTGCAAAAGTCATTAACAATTAACTAAAAAAAAGGGGGTTTAGTTTTTTGCAAATATCTCAAGAACTAATAAAGATTTTTCAAATTAAAAAAAAGATTTGAAAAGAGGAGGAAATTTCCTAAAAAAAACCTGACACCCGGAACTGTTGGACCAATATTTATAATTTTCCCAGAGGGATGAACATACGGTCGAAAACGGGTGTTCTGGCTTCCGTAAGCCACGCCTACTTTGGACACTTAATTAATAAAAATTATTTTAACATAATAAATATGAAATTTAAGAAATGAGAAAGTTCAGGGGCTTACTGGATAGATAAATGAACAATAATCCGCCTGAAAAAAAATTTTATCACCATTTTTAAATTAGTTATTCAATTGTTACCTAATAATTTTTTTCTGCTTGAACATGAACATTGCAAGTGTGATAATTGTTAAACTATGAATTTGAGATTTTTTTCCTCTCTTGGAGCAATTCTTGATAGGCTTCACAATAGATCCCGTGTTGGAAAAATTAACAAATGTTTATTTTTCAGGTTTTTATTAATAATTATCGTTGTTGCAAAATTAAAAACCTAAATTAATCATTGGAAAATGTTTTTTTCCAAATATTATTAATGATCCGTTTTTATGTTATTAGAAGCTGCATAAAAATGATTTTTTAAAATTTTTATCTATTGTTTAAAAAATTGTCATAAACAAATGCGTTGTTTATTAGATAATTAAAAATTTTCTTATGAAATTTCAATCTTTGATACAAATGATTTCTAAAAGAAAAATTGTTCCTTAAAAAAATTTTTTTATTGCTCAAAAACGCATTTGTTAATTAACAATTATTTTCTCCAACTTCTAATTAATATTAAAGAACAATTTTTTTTAAATCTTCATTTATTTTTCTTTTCGATATAAAAAAAATTTATTTATTTATTTTTTCATTGTTTATGTATATCATTAATAATTTTTGAAAAAAAATTTTTTTTCAGGCGGATTATTGTTCATTTATCTATCCAGTAAGCACCTGAATTTTTTCATTTTCATATTTAATATGTTAAAATAATTTTCATTAATGAAGTGTCCAAAGTAGGCGTGGCTTACGGAAGCCAGAACACCCGTTTTCGGCCGTATTTTCATCCCTCTGGAAAAATTATAAATATTAGTCCTACAGTTCCGGGAGTCGGGGTTTTTTAGGAAATTTCCTCCACTTTTCAAATCTTTTTTTAATTTGAAAAATCTTTATTAGTTTTTGAGATATTTGCAAAAAACTAAACCCCCTTTTTTTTAATTAATTGTTAATAACTTTTGCAATTTTTGTTTGGGGAACTTCATTTTTTTCAAAAATCATCTAGATGCCATTCCGAATCGAATGACACCTCGATCAAAATTTTCGGAGGCTGCTGAAAAAAGTTGGCCAAAAAGGCACTTGTTGACTAGATTATAACAGGCTACAGTGCTTCCGGTATGAGGACAGCTATATGTGTATCAATAAAAGGTTAATTCTTAAGGTAAATCTACATGTACTAACTTGGTACTTTATAATCATTTTATTGCCAATTCAATGGAATATAAGGATCAAGTTGCTTCTTTCTACACAGATTTCTCTAAAGCCTTTGATAGAGTAAACCATCATTTGCTTATTGCTAAGTTAAGAAGTTACGGATTTGGAGGTAAAATTCTTGAGTGGATAAGTAGTTTTCTTTCTGGTAGGTGTCAACAACGAACATTAACATAGACAAGAAGGGTCACTCTCCGTCGGAACTTTCATGTCCAGCTTACAGAAGCGCGCCGACGATTTCGACAAATTCCTGGAGCCGCACACGTGTTCGTGGTTATACGAGGTTCATGCAAACCGCTAGAGATTGAAACGAATAAACGTTCACTTACCAGGGTGATTTAAAAACATCTAGCAATAATTGTTATTTTAACTTATTCCGCTTAGTGGGAATTAAAATAAAAAAGGGAATATCGTCAGGATATTTAATTGGTGAATCTAAACATAATTATAAAAAGAACTGGTACCTAGCAAAAATGAAGGGAAAAATGAAAGTTACATCAAAAAGTAATAATGTAGTAAGCTACAGATGGGACTACCTAGTAGGTATAAAAATTAACAATAAAATGTTTGCAAATGCCAACTTAAATAGGTATTCTAATTTAAAATGTATACAGGTTGTTTCAAATCCAAGGCCATCAAAGAGTACCAACTTACCTAACAGTAAAATACGGGTACTGGGAAAAATAATTATCGCGATTCGAAAATTGTGAAGATTGATACACGAACCATTAAAAACCAAAGGCGTTTAACCAAATGAATTAAAATCTATGAATTTTGAAAGTCTTTTATACTGAGTAGCCCGTTAACAACTAATTAAAAAAAATGTATTTAAGTAAATGTGAAATAAAATATACCTGTAGGTTATCAAAGATGTTTTAAGATATTCAATTTTATGTTAGGTTTCATCGATTGTTTCGAAGAATATCTATTTTTTATATCCCGGTTCGCAAATTTAATTGTAAAATAAATCCGCAGCCTAATATATAGGTTTAAAAAATATTTATGAGGAAACTCTTCACAAGGATGTGTAAATAGTAAATTTTTATATATTTTTCTAAGGGTCGCTCCAACGTTCTCGTGACAACTAATTTTATTAAAATTTTCAACAAAGATTATATCTAGTTGTTTAACATATTCTACAATATTACTACGAGGTACATTCAGACCTCCATAGTTTTTAGAAGTCGAATATGCTTTATGCACTAAAAATACAGCCGCTTCTTTTGGTAATGTATTTTCATCATTATACTTTGTGCAAGCACTACAAGAGTGTTGCAACAAACATTTCCTTAATAGATAGCCAGAAATGTATACTAGAGCATTGCCATCCGTATACTTGAAAGATTTCTATAGTCGCATGTGAAAACTTTTAAAAAGCTATTATTTGCCAATATAGGTACATCAATATTTTTATATTCCTCTAGCATATCAGGAGTTACATTGAGCAAAACTGTATTAATATCATTAATACAATTGGCACCTTCAACCTCATTAAAATATTTTAGAGAAAATAATTTCTTGAATGCCCTACAAAATTGAATTGGGGTTGGATTTCTCGAGTTTCCGCAACAATTTCTTACCAGACCAAAAAATTTTTCAATGCAATCCTGATTAAGGTTTCTTGTTAAAAGAAACACTAAGTGCACAAATGTTTATTTTATTTTTAAAGGAAAATTCGCTCACTCAAAAGGACAACTGGTATATTTCTTTACATATCCCTACGACGGACAACCTGTTTATGCATATCGCACGTAGGAGACTTACCGTGCTCTTTATACGGTAGCATCCGATATTCGAGCGAGATAGGCATAACGAGGGGAGGAGCTTAGAGTGATCCTTCTTGTCTATGTTAATGTTCGTTGGTGTCAATATGTAAAGTACGGAAATTGTTTATCTCAATGTATATCAGTGACCTCAGGGGTTCCACAGGGATCCATATTGGACCTCTTTTGTTTAATATATTTGTTAATGACATATCATCAATAATTAAAAATAGTGAATTCCTTATGTTTGCTGATGACCTTAAAATATTTCGAGTCGTTAATAACATAGCTGATGCATCTTTGTTGCAAGATGACCTTGAATGCTTAGCCAGTTGGTGTGAGGTAAATATGCTTTATTTAAATATAAAAAAAATGTTTCAAAATTACTTTCAGTAGGTCACGGAACCCTGTCAACTATTGTTATAACATAAACAATGTACCTCTACAGGAACATAATAATATTAGAGATCTAGGAATAAATTTCGATTCTAAATTAACATTCAAATACCATATTAACGAAACAACTACTAAGGCATTAAAGACATTGGGATTTGTACTTAGACACTGCAAGTCCTTTTCTGTGCAAACTTTAAAGATGTTGTATTTTAGTTTGGTACGATCAGTTTTGGAATATGGTTCTCTTATTTGGTCTCCTTTATATAATACTGATATTGAAAGCATTGTGGAAGTACAACATAAATTTTTGAGAGTATGTGCATACAAAATGGGCTTCAATAGGCAACAATACACATAATATGATGACATGCTTTCAATACTTAATATCTCTACCCTACACCATAGAAGGTTAGAAGCAGATTTGTGTTTTCTCCATAAGATTTTAAATGGTAGTGTTCAAATTCCAGAGGTATTACGTTTAATATGTTTTAATACTAATACTAGAAGAACTCGTAATACTGAAATATTTAATATTCCATTTCATACCACCAATTATGGGCAAAATGAACCAATCACAAGAATTTTAAAATCTGCCAATAAACATGCTGGTAGTCTGGATTTATTTGGAATATCTACATCAACATTTAAGAAATCAGTTAAGCTTCTAAATATTTAAGCAAATTAAATTAATAATTTGTGATATTTTTTTTTTCTTATATATTACTCATTTATGTATGAACTCTTTATACTGAATGAACTTTATGTTGTAAAAATGGCAAAACCGTAAATAAATAAATAAATCACTTCCGGTGTCCACTAGTACGTCTCCATGCTTTGTGCACTCATAGGCTCCCCATCTGGCTTTTTTATCCGGACAAAGAGACCATACGTACTCACAAACTTTTGCGAACAATGATAACTTAAACAGTTACCTGTAAATTGTTGTATTCAGTTCACAACAGATATCGAAAAATAATAGATTGAATTTTGTGTCAATCTAGAATTTTGGTTTGTGGTAGGAGGTGAGGATTTTGACATTTACTTCACTTGGGGATATGTATTGATTGAGATTTCAGTATCATCTTCTTATCGAGAAAATTGCGGAGTGGTTACGCTCTCGGATTGGATTCGGAAGGACCGTGGTCCAAGTCCCAGGACTGCCTGACCTGCTATAAGTTGTTTCAGAGGTTTTCTCGTAGCAATAGGCGAACGCTGAGTCAGTACATACCTCCCAGGCACTCACCACCGTTCCCTTGACTCCCATCCCCTAAACCAAACAATCCTGCTCTAGAGCGTAAGGTAACAATGCTCTGCATTTGTCGACTTTACGATTTCATTTGAATACTTCTAGTAATTAGTCATCTTACGAGCGACTCTAGGAAAAAACTATTCTAAGCACACAACATATATTTATTAAAATTTTTTGCATTTCATTCAATTTATTTATATTATTAATTATTTTTAGGTTTTTGATAACGAAGAAAGTGAGAGCGTCCCAGTAATAGAGGAGGGAGGTATTGGCTATGAATATGTCGTCCTATCCATACAGCCATTAATATCAGAATTACTCAGTTTTAGAATTGTTATTTATACTGACTAATTTTATTTGTAATATCATTTTTCACAATAAACGTTAATTTTTCGAAAGCAACTGATTTTTTTGGAAAAAAAACCATCTGCTCAAGTACGTGGTATTAAAAACTACCTACATTTTCTAAAACTAGAACAATGGAAAACGCGAAAATAGGATTTCACATTACAATTTTAAGGTGATGCAAGAATGTTATCTATAGGGCATGTCCACGACAGTTGACAGTTGACAATACCCCAGTGGTAAAACAATAAATAATAGAAACGATGAAAAATTATCAAACAACAAACAACAATTGAAATATATTTTTCCTACGATCACTACCCAAAGTAGACTTTTGCACACTCAAATCTAACCGCAAAGTTGATGTTTCCCGCGATCTGTCATGATTGACATTATTTACGATCTAGAGCGTACTTTTTCGCTCGCCTGTTTTCATTTACAATAAACTAAAGAAAGGTAGTAAATAATAGATATATTAAAACAAAATGTAGAGCAGACCGAATATTTTAGTTGAAATATTAATATTTGAAGATATTTCGAACGAAATATCTACAATTTATACAAGTTACTGGATTTACAACGCTGCAGGTTACGCTACCAACAAATAGATGGAGGTGTATATTTTATATGTTCAATTTTATTGAAATTATAAAATAATTTAAACCTCATACATTGATATTATTTTGATTCAATACTACAGTGAAGGATTTATTTCTTAGTTCAAGATAAAAATTCATATTTACAACTTATTACAAATATAACGTTGTTAAGATTGACAATTTTCTTGATCGTTTTTGCAGATTCCTATTTTCATAGTATTGATTTATAAGGACAAGTTTACGTAGTAGAAATATAACAGTCAGAAGGTAGGCAATGCATTATACACCTAGATGCAACAGTGATTGCATATTTAAGTACCTACTATTTTAGGAAAATAGAAGACTATGGAATTAATGAAACGTCATTATTTCATTTTTAGTTTATAGAAAAGTTGTCTGTTTATAAATAGCTATTTGAAAAATGGATAGTGACAGTGAATTTTCAAGCACACCTCCTGATATAGCAGATTTTGCTAAAAATATCACTCTTGATCTTCTGCCTACTAAATCCAGAGGTAAATACGGAAAACAATGATTGTTACATGTTTTCAACATCACATTCTAATAAAGTGTACTTTTCATGTTTTTTTTTTAATTATTTGTTTAAAAATAAGGTGATCGTAGAAAATATATTGTGTGCAATTCGAGCAGAAAGTGCGTTGCCGCTTTCGGCAAATTGCCCGCTCTTAATACACAAATAGCTATTTTATTATTAAATATGCAAGCTCACAAATAAAATAACTTTAAAAGTACACTGAAGCCATACCAACTAAACTCAAACACGATCTATCATTATAAATCAGCAAAACGTCACTATTAGGGACCACGTGTTCTGAACGCTTTGCTTATTGTTTTACCACAGAACTGTTGTCAAAATAGTTTGTGACGTCACGTGGACATGCCCTATTGATACAAAAGTAGCAATCTAGACCCAGCACCAATGTTTTCCTGATACCAATAAATGAGTAACTAAAGATGTTTTGGACACTTGGTGCTTACTAATACTTTTTATACGCTGGCAGGACAAAACATAATAATATTCACAAAATGACAGATAATGACTGACTTGTCATTGAAAAACGAATGACACAGAGCTACAAAATTATCACGGAGCATTAAATATAAATTACAGAAGATACACTTTATGTGACGTTTAAGAAACAAAAGATAAACGAGATGTGACTCTTCGAACTTCAAACACTAGTGTTTAACATGACATTTTGCGAATGTCAAAACCGTGTGTTGGATGCGGCTTTAGTGACGAAAGTAGAAAAACTATTCCATGATGTTTCTCATTGATACATGTCGAATTTATGGGGAAAGACCTGCTTCTTACCACAGAAAACCATCAATTTGACGGTTTTATTGTGGATCGATTGTAGTGCTATCTAGCGGCACGTATTGAAAGTAGGTACAAGGTAGAAAACTGGGAAATCCGAAACTGTGATTAGTGTACAGCTATATACTTTTAACTCACTTACTAATGTCAATGTTGCCATGTTTCAATTATAAACTAACTAGATATTTCAGAGTTCCTGTAAAAAACCAAGACGCACACCTTAAATATGTTTGTGGTGTTATGAATATTATGTTTTCGTGTCCATTTTAAAATTATTAAGTTTATATATAATATATACTAGAGAAAAAGGTTTCTTACAATTGTGTACTTTATGTGTTTCAAGTTAAAAAAATATTTATTATTTGCCACACTTCTATTTTGGACAAAGATAGGTAAGTGTCACAATGTTACCAGCGTGTGGCCCTTTTGGAAAACTGAAACCATGGTATTGCTGGTATTGTGATACTCACTTATCATTCTCCATAATAGAAGCGTGGCGATTGTTGAACAATAAATAGATAATGTTCTGAACCTTAAAACAAACAAAATACACAATTTTTCCACTTTTATTAATATCACAAATATATTTAAGGTGTATCTCGGGTTTCCACAGGAACACTGAAATATATAGTTTGTTTATAATTGAAACATGGCAACATTGACATTGTTGATTGATTAAAATGTAGATGGTGCCACATTAATTACCCTTAGTAGTTACATATTTTACTACCTCAGGCCTACTTTCGATAAATGCCGCTAGATGGCACTACAATACGATCCACACGATCCACTACAGTATGGCGTTAGTTGAAACCATCAATTTTAATATACTTCAATACCTACTCAGAGTGCCATCTTTCGAGTGGAAGCAAACTAGCTATATTTGGTAAAACTTAATTATATTAAAAAAGTATTATTACAGATTCCTGTAATACTGTCGAATTTAATAAAGCGCATTACCAATAGATATCGTAGAATAATAATTATTCCAATGCTTTATAAGTTTTGAAAAATACTTTTCAAAGACAGTGACCGCTCGACTAAAAAGCAACAACTACTTCCCGGGCTATAGGCCCCGAAGGATATTGAATTACACCTCAAAGTCAAACGGGGCTGGTATATCTACAAGATATATTTATGTTCAAACAAATATTTCCATAATGATCACTTTGCGCTCGTATAAATTCGTGACTTCATGTAGGTACTCCAATCAAATTTGCTACCAAGATTTCACGGATAATGACTCGTGATACTGCCCTTAGATGGCGCGCTATAATATCGTAAATAGCCCATTGACTAAGGACTTTCTGGATATTAAACTCTTTATATTTCATAGATGAATTAAACTAAACAGATTTATGGTTGAAATCAGTGCCGTAGCCAGGAATTTTGTTTGGGGGGGCACCAAGTGGCTTGGGTATGGTGAGACAAGAACTTCAAATCATAAAAATTTAAGTTTTATCACTTTTTTTGTTATTGTTTACAAGTTTACATTAATCTGAGGTAAAGAGTGCCTTATTTATATTGATATGCCACTGCCACACATAATCAAGGGAAAAAGGCATCATATTTTGAAATCCAGGCGTCTTTCTTTTTTGGATGCAAACATATCTGTTATAACTTCAGCTTCAATATTCATGTCCCTGTGAATGTTCATGAGAGCCAAACCGTTGAGTCGTGTTTCACTTGTAGTTCTCTTTAGACTGGAAAAGCTTCTTTCGGCGGATGCTGTAGTAACACGTAAAATGGAAAATATTTTCAACAACACTCTAATATTAGGAAAAAAATCGTCAGGACATTTCCTGAGGGCTTCTAGAGGATTATTTGGAGTGTCTTTTTCATTACACCATTTTTGTTTCCAGAAGTCAAAGAGAAAGGAAGAGAGAGAGAGAGAGATAAAAAATAGGAAAATAAAAGAGGAGGAAGGAAATCATATTTAATTCCTACCATAAGCTATGTAACTGCGAGCAGTTTTGGCTCAGACGCAATTGGCAATTTTTTCAATCCAATATCTTATATTATAAGTGTAGAGTTCAAATAATTGAACGTTCCACGTCAACGTTCTATAAGTTGTTTTTAATAATAATCACATACTTCAACTGTGACTCTATTTAAATGGAATTTGATTTAGCAGTTGAAAAAATCTCAACAATTCACATTTCATTTATATCTATATTTTTAGTTCATCTGAGGTATTTGATACTTTTTATTTCTTTCAAATTTGATTATTTGCGTCAAAAAAATAGTTGCAATCATCACCATAAATAATGGAAATAACAAAGAAAATAAAACTGAAAAATAGATTATGATTATTTAATGGTTTTT
>CAJUYI010006415.1:0-13774 GCA_910591695.1 Galerucella pusilla
GGAGTAAAACATAAAATTCATACAAAAATAGCACATTTGAAGCGCATGCGATGTTTAATAAAAGGGACTCATATGGGTGGAGGACTTGAGAAATCTAGTAAAAGGGTCAAGTGGGAAAGCATTAGTGCTGCATTTGAAAGCCGATTAAAAACAGGAGTTATTATAAACTTGTCACATAAAGATATGAATGCATTCTTTACAGATGCTTTCAAAATTTTTAAAAACAAGATTTTATTAGTTCTCAAGAAAACACAAATTTCAAAAGTGAACACCACCTTTTGTGGGGATTTTATTAAACAATCAAAAGACGTGGAGTTAGTGGACCGCAAATATTTCAGTACTCCCAATGTTGTATTAGACATTGGAGATGATTTACATGATTGGTTTAGAATAAATATTATTGATCCTATTTTGAACAGTTTATCAGAATTTGCTGAAAAAGAAAGCGGGTGGGCATTATCTTGAATAATTTTTTTGGAAGTTGCAATAAACAAATATGAAATGGGGGTTGGCTCGTCTTTCATTCCACTACCAGAACCAATTTCTCGAAGGAAGGCAATTGTAAACGTTTGTAATATGGACCGAGCTTGTTTTTACTGGGCAGTAAACAGTTTTTTAAATCCTGCTACTAATCCTCATCGTATCCACATTACTCTGAAGTTCTAAATACAAAGGGCTTAGATATTGAAATGCCACTGTCCCAAATTACAAAATTTGAAAAATTAAATAATATATCAGTAAACGTATACTCTTTAGAACTAAATCAATCGAATAAATCTACATTTTATACAGTAGTTCCTACAAGATTAACTAAAAATAAACTTGAAAGACATGTTAACCTATTGCTGGTTCAATCCAAGTATTATCCCAAGTTAAATGATTATGATGCACCTCCTGTAGACGATACGAATGAAAACATTAAGTACCACTATTGTTGGATAAAAAATTTATCTAGATTAATTTCATCTCAACTTAATAAACGTATGCATAAAAAATTCATTTGCGATAGGTGTTTGAACTATTTTCATAGTAAACAAATTTTGTTTGTAAAAATATGAATGAGTCAAAAATTTCTTCTCCCAATCATACTCACATTTATTTTAAAAATTTTATTTATAAGCAGATATGTCCGTTTGTTATTTATAGTGATTTAAAAAAAAAAAAAAAAAAAAAAAAAAAACAACAAAAAACAGATAAAACTAAGAAATATCACCAACACGTAGCTTTTTCTGCAGGATTTTATTTAAAATGCGCTTACGATGATCAGCTTTCATATTATAAATATCATCAGGGTGAAGACTGCATAGATTGGTTTACCAATCAGTTAACTGATGTAGCAAAATTTGTAGAGTCCAAAATTTTAGATATAATACCCCTTGGTGTTACACCCAACTTGGCAAATGCACTAAATTGTCACATTTGTGAACATAAATTCACTGATAAAGATATAGTCGTTAGGGATCATGATCATTTCACTGGAAAATTTCGTGGATATGCTCATCAAGCATGTAATTTGAATTTAAAAAAAGTTTTTGTTGTTCCAGTGATTTTTCATAACTTAAGCGGCTATGACTCACATTTTGTTATTAAGGAAATTGCAAAACGTGGTAAGGTTTCCATACTACCAATAAATAAGGAAAAATATATAAGTTTTACCCTACATGAATCTGAAACTAGCATCAAGTTTAGGTTCATAGACTCCTTTAGATTTATGGGAGCAAGTCTAGACGAACTGGTATCTACACTGAAGGAGGATGATTTTAAAAATTTAAAACACGAGTTTCATGATTTAAATAACCAAAAACTGAAACTTTTGATGAAAAAAGGGGTTTTTCCATACGATTACATCGATTGTATAGAAAAGCTCAACGATGTAGAATTACCGTCCATTGAAAAATTTTACAATAAACTTTACGATTCGAATATTTCCATGGAACAATATAACCATGCAAAAAATGTTTGGGAGTATTTTGATACTGCTAACCTGGGAGAGTATAGTCAGCTATATATGAAAACAGACATACTGTTATTAACAGACGTTTTTGAGCAGTTACGAAGTAATTGTTTGCAAACGTATCAACTAGATCCTGCGTGGTACTATACTCTTCCTGGGTATACGTGGGATGCAATGTTAAAGTATACCCAAATAAAATTAGAATTACTTAAAGATATTGATATGATTATGTTTATTGAGAGAGGTATTCGGGGAGGTATATCTGTTTGCTCAAATCGATATTCCGAAGCCAACAATAAATACATGGAGGAGGAGTATGACCCTCAAAAACCCTCTAAGTACCTTTTGTACCTAGATGTGAACAATCTTTATGGGTGGGCAATGTCAGAATTCCTCCCTTATGCAGACTTCAAATGGGAAGATAACTCGAACATTAATATCAATCAAATTGCAGACGACTCTCCAGAGGGGTACATTCTTGAGGTAGACCTGGAGTACCCTAAGGAGCTACACGATCTACACCAAGATTTTCCTTTTTGTCCTGAACACAAAACGCCTCCCAATTCAAAATTAAAAAAACTCATGGCTACCCTACACAATAAACATAATTATATCTTACACTATCGAAATTTAAAACAAGCTTTAGCAAATGGTTTAATTTCAACAAAAATACATAGAATTTTAAAATTTAAGCAAGCTGCATGGTTAAAACCCTACATCGCTTTAAATACTAAACTAAGAACGGAAGCTACTACAGCTTTTGCCAAAAATTTGTTTAAATTAATGAATAACGCGGTGTTTGGTAAAACCATGGAAAATATACGGAATCATAGGATAGTGAAATTATCAAGATCATATTTGGGACGTTATGGAGCTAAAAACTTGATTGCTAGTCCTTGGTTCCATTCTAGAACAATTTTTGAAGAAAATTTAGTTGCAATAGAATTAAAAAAGAGTAATCTTGTTTTCAATAAGCCCCTGTACATTGGGATGGCCATTTTAGACATTTCAAAAACTTGTATGTATGACTTCCATTATTCATACATCATCCCTAAATTGGGGAAAAAAATTTGTAAATTAATGTATACAGATACAGATAGTTTCACGTATGAACTTCATTGTAATGACGTATACGAAGAAGTGATAAAGGATGATATTCACATGTTTGATACGAGTGATTATGCAGAGGGTAATTACTTTAACATTCCGGGGATAAAGAAAAATGTAAGAAATAAAATTACTTTCGAAGATTACTTGAACTGTTTAAAAAACTGGGAGTCTAAGTACATTTTCCAAAACACAATTCAGTCCTATGCACATAACGTTTCCAGCATTGAACAAAAGAAAGTGGGCCTTTCTCCTGAAGATGATAAGCGGGCACTAATTCCAGAGTCGTTTGATACGCTTCCCTGGTGGCATTACAAACTAAGTAACATTGAGTAATTTAATTTTTTGTTGAGTATATGTATATAAAAATGTACTCTGATTGTTTTAGATATGGATACATTAAGTGAAAACTGTATAAAAATAATTTGCGAAAATATAGAATGTCTAGCAGATTTTTTCGAATCATCAAAATTACCATGGACTCTTACCAAACAAATCGCAAAAAAATTTGCAGAATACAAATGGAAATTTTTAAATAAGACTGCTCAAAATGACCAGTCACGGTTTTGTAGAAATCTCAATTATGTTCATTGTTCACGAGACATTATGTACAAAAACCGAAATGCTGTACTTGCTAGATCTGACTGGGGCTACATATTTGAAGACGAGTCTGAATATTGCATATGGGTTAACTATTATAGGATTGATAGATATAACATATATGTTTGTAAAGAATGTTTTGATAGCATTAAAAGATGCCATAGAAGCTTGAGGAAACATTTGATTGTAATCAATGATCATTACCATGATGTTTGTGAGTCAGAAGATATAATTCGTGACTTGTACCACAATAAAGATTGGTGGTGTCAAAGTTGTTATAGAACAGTACTTTTTGAAACAAATGATAAAGATTCTTGTATTGCGAAACTTCATAATTCTCCTAGAACTCACAGATTTAGGGGAACATATGATAGTGATAGCGATATTGATCATTTTGACGGATTCTAGTATTATTAATTAATTCTTTTGTTTTTCTTTCATTTTTATAATTTAATCTTTTGTCGGTTCAATCAAATTTTGTGATTTAGACTTTTAAGATGTGTAAGTTTTATAGTTATTGTTACTACTACTACTACTACTAAATGTGCAGGCGAGCCCTGTCCTGGACAACTCAAGCCAAGGCTCCGACACTGAAGCCACTGGCGGGCCCATTGTGCCAATCCTGCTACCTAGTCATCCATGAAGCCGAGCCCTTCAATAAAGGCCGCAACCTTTTTCAGTGGATGCCTGCTTGTGTCTCCAGGAGCCATGACAGTGACTCCGAAGATTCGCCTGCGTAATACAGCCCAGTGTGGACACTCTAAGAGAACATGAACTGACGTTTCATCAGTCATGCCGCAACCCCTACATAGGGAACTTTCCTCTACTCCTAGATTGTAGAGGTGCTTCCTCATACAGCAGTGCCCTGTTAGGAGTCCTGCTATCTTCCTTAGCCTACTCCTTGGTAGTTCAATGGCTGCCCTGGCGTGTCCATCAGTCCATCCCTTCAGTAGAAGTTTGGATTGTCTAGGACCCTGCAGAGCATTCCAATGAGCGAGGTGCTGATTCCTCAGCCACTTCTTCGTCTCCTTGCGTATTCTTTGTTTTGTTAGGCCCAGGGTCGGGCCCGGGCCGCAGAAAGGAGCTGCCGCCCCTTCCGCAGCCAGTGCATCCGCCATCTCGTTGCCTTCAAAACCAGAGTGGGCTGGAATCCATTCTAGCCGCACCACGTTCCGCCTTGCAAGATTAGCAAGTAGTTCTCGACATTCGTTAGCAAGTCCTGAGTTGCCGGTATACCCACTCAGGGCTTTAATTGCTGCCTGACTGTCGGAGTATATGGTTATGCGTCGATCCACATAACCTCTGTCTAGGTTTATCTGCGCACATTCCAAGATAGCATATATCTCGGCCTGATATGCAGATACACCCTCACCCAATGGTACACAAACCTGTGTTCTTGGGTTCCTGGAGTAAATTCCAGCCCCTGCTCTATCACCGGAGCATGAGCCATCTGTGTACCAGACGGTCCCATTAGGCTGTGTATTCCTCTCTTTTTCCCAGGACTCTCTATCCCGTATCATGGCCCTATATGGGGTAGCGAAGTAGTACTTACGCAGGCATTCATCAGCCGCTCGAGCCAGAACTGGAATATCTTCCAGGAGCCGGAGCTTCTTGACGTGCCTGCACTCTTCCCCTCTTCGCACGTATCCCAGCCGTTTCAAGCGCAGGAAAGCCCTCCCCGCCTCAGCCTCGATCACATAGTGAAGAGGTCGAAGATCAAGGATCACCTCCATCGCAACAGTTGGTGTAGTTCTCATGCAGCCAGTTGCCCCCAAACTGACCACCCTTTGAAGGCGTGCCAGTTGCGATCTAGCCGTGACCAAGGTTACCCTCGGCCACCAGACCAGAGCCGCATATGTGAGCATAGGCAGCATAATCACTCTATAGAACCATATGATCGTTTTGGGGGTCAGTCCCCACCTCGGACCAATGGCTCTCCTACAGGCTCAATACGTGTTTGTCACCTTGCTTAGGCGACTATCAAGATGAGCCTTCCATGTCAGTGATTTATCAAGGATCACTCCTAGATACTTCACCTGTTCAACCACCGGCAGTGGTACTCCGTCAAGATTTAGACCCTCAGGTCTTATACCTCTCTTTTTGGTGAAAGCAACTATCTCAGCCTTGGCAGGATTACCTGCAAGTCCGTGTTCGTTACACCACCCATGTACCCTTTTCAGAGCCCTTTGCATGAGGTCCCTGAGAACGGTAATGTGCCTTCCAACAACAAGGACAACGATATCATCGGCATACCCAATCGTTAGAAAGCCCTCACCGTTTAAAAGGGTTATTAGCTCGTCAATGACTAGGTTCCACAATGTGGGCGAAAGAACACCCCCTTGCGGACATCCCCTAGCGACGATTACTTTTGCCACATGGTCTTTCCATGTGGCCTCTACTGTACGGTTGCACAACATGGCCCCAAGCCAGTGAGTGATCATTGGCTCTATTCCATGATTTGCCGCAGCCCTACACATGGATCCTACAGGGGTGCTGTCAAACGCCCCTTGTATATCCAAGAAAGCTCCCAGGGCGATCATGCCATTTTCCAGCGCCTTCTCCACCTGAGTTACCAGTTGGTGTAAGGCACTTTCAGTTGACTTGCCACACCTAAAAGCATGTTGGTTGTTGTGCAAAGGATACCTAAGCCCAACCTTCTCCTTTATGTATCGATCAGCCACCCTCTCCAGTGTTTTCAGCACAAAGGATGTTAGGCTAATGGGTCTAAAGGATTTAGCCACCGTATATGTGGTACGACCCGGCTTGGGTATGAAGACGACTTTCACCTGCCTCCACTGTTCAGGGACATACCTACGTGCCAAACAGGCCCGAAAGATATGCACCAGAATTGTGCCAACGGCCTCCCAGCCTTGTTGAAGCAAAGCCGGGAAGATTTGGTCTTTCCCCGGAGACTTGTATGGTCTGAATGACCGTATCGCCCAAGTACTCCGCTCGTGTGTGACTATTTCTTTTGCTAGAAGATAGTCCTTTTTACATGGTCGCTGTATACCTACATATCCCATGTCAGGACACTCCCGCTCGATTCCCTCACAACCGGGGAAGTGTGTCTCCAGTAGATGCTGCAAGGTATCCACCGGGGTTTCGGTGAAAACACCCGGTGCGGCTTCCATGCAGCCTAGAGCGCTGTCCGGTGATTTCGTTAATTAGCAAATAATGTTGGAGCCTTTCTATTCGATTCATGTACGTACATTGAAAGTGCCAGGGAAATGGAAACAGTTCGGGATCCTGGAATGGTGAGTGCCGTACGTGCTATGACTTGTTATAACCAAGAAGATTCCAATCATATGGCTATAGCCGGCTGGAATTACCCGAAAGATCCTATTCTGAATGTTAGCGACAAGTCCTTTAGCCTTCAAATACCTCTCAAACATATTTTCAACATTTTCAACGATTATTCCATGATTACATGTGGACGTCAAACAATACGACAAGTTCGGGCACGAAATGATAATGATTGCTTATATATTACTGAAAAGAATGTTTCTGGAACGCTCTCCACTACAACAGCTAAAATTAACATTACAAGCGTTGAACTGAAAGTTAAACATATCTTTCCTAATGACGATATAAAATTAAATCTCATGAAATCCATTCAAAAAGATCAACCTATAGTTATTCCATTTAGGAAGTGGGAGTTACACGAATTACCCTCAATTACTAAAGGAGCAAGACGTGAAGTTTGGGCTGTCAAGACATCCACTTCAGTTGAAAGACCTCGTTTTGTTATTGTTTTCTTTCAAACCGACAAACGTAACTTGAGTACAGCTGACCCGACTTTATTTGACAATGCCGACGTACAAAGTATAAGACTGTCACTTAATGGTGACTATTGGCCCAATGAAAGAATGCAATTGGATTTCGCTAAAACTGACTACAATGAAGCCTATTTTAACTACACTGAATTCTATCCCAACTACGCAAACTCCACACGGAAGCGTCCCCTGCTGGATTATTCTTCTTTCAAGAAACGGGCATTGTTTGTTATCGATTGTTCGAAACAGGAGGAAAGCATGAAGGCGTCCACAGTCGATGTGAAACTTGACATTGAAGCAAACATAGGCTTTCCCGAAAATACCAAAGTCTATTGCATCATAATTCACGATTGCGTGATGGAATACTTCCCCCTCACCGAAATTGTTAAAAGCTTGAACTAGTTGCTGATCGGAGTTAGTGTTCGAGCAGACGTCAACATGAGAGTAGCATTCGTAGACATTCAAGGTTTTGTCGTAGACGGCCTTTTCGTTGCCAAAGAGCTCACCATAGAAATTGGCTTCAAAAGTTCACATTACATATTTTTACCACCGCAACCGTTTTCCACATTGAGCAACGAGGACAAAAAGACCACATCATACTTGGAAAGAAATGTGCACGGCATTCGATACTCTTCAGGAGATGTAGAATATTCTTAAGTAAATGAAATATTAGAAAGCAAGTTATTGTATGCCACAGACTACATTTACGTTCGAGGACAACAAAAAGCCGAGTTCCTGCAAAAGAAATGTCACATTTTCGGTATTTTTCCACATATTATTGACGTTTGCAAATTTGATGGCACGCCGTGTGAAACAGGAAACTTTGTCCACGATCCAAACCCCTGCCACGCCACTGGAGTATATTCGTGTACCGAAAGAAATGTACAACGCCTCCGCCACTGGTTTTCAAATACTGTATTTCCATTATAAATAAAGTTTTTTTGAAAAAACATGGGTTTTATTAAAACACTCTGTATATTCATCAACTTTTATATTACATGAAGATTGGAATTTTCGTTTCACAATTTTTAAAATAATTTTTAAAATTAAAACAAATACAGCCACTAATATTACACATGACATGGCGAAAACGTTATTAATTTCATTTTTTATATCCCCTTCTGTTCTGTTGAACATGGTGTAGGTTGAATACGTCTCAACGGATAAGTAGTTTGCGGTAGTCTACGGGCTTGGACCTCTTCAGACAGCCAGTGAAGACTTCTCCACGTCACTTTCTTATCAGATAAACTAAGATTTTCCAGTTGATTTATAACCTCACTTTTATCTTCGTAAAAAGCAATGTCTAATTTACCAATATTCTTAATGAACTCATCAAAACGATGACTGTTCTCTTCTGAAGACATATTACAAAAGAACACTCTGGTGGCACGATGTTATTTTATTAAATTTTTTTGTTCGCGCCGCCTTATCATCCAAACGGATCTTTCTCGACTACGTCACATTTGACAGTAAGAAGCGTACGGTGCGCGCGCTATTCACATTGCAGCAATACCTTTCTTCGCTAATAATATACATGAGAGCTCATGGCAGCATGTGTTGAATGTCTTGCTATAGACGCGAAGGTTGTGGGATCGAATCTCACTGAAGTTTTTTTCAGATTTTTAAATATACAACAGGACTAAAAATGGCGGCCTAAAATTAAAACGCGCGCGCCGCCACTCTCAGCGCCACCAAGCGGAGATTTTTGAAGTAGTGATTTAGAAACGGCATAGCTCTATCTACTGATTATTTACAAAAACAAAGCATAAATTGACCTATTCGCTAAAACAGTTTAATATGCATGCCAATAAAATATTTACCCAAACTGATAAAGTTAAAAATCAACTGGTTATTCTGGATACTTTCAATATACAAGATGAGGCTCCTTATATATACAAAAAAAAGTTTATTGAAGAATCCGAAGATTTAATAGCCTCGAGTGAATTTCTCGACATAATACCTGAAGCTCTTTGTCAGAAAATCGAGCAATTGGAAATATGTTTAGAACAAGATCTCATGAGGATCATGAAAATCGTAGGAGGAATTATCAAGCGTGGTATAAGTGAAAGTACCACTAATCGGTGGATTTTGGGAACGCCATACACGATTAATGTCTGTGAAGATATAGAAAATTTCTGCAATATTGAATTAAATACCACCGATCAGCATGTTGATTACCGCGATTCAAGAAAAGACAAAGATCGAGAACATACTCAGAAAATTAACCTTTGGTTTGATGCTCACGAACCATTTCCTCATGAAGATTCACTCACTGATGAACATAACCACGGGCATCGTTGCTCCTGATAATATTATATTGCCCTGATGCTTATAATTCAGATATGTGGGGCTTAAAAAAAATGATTGGAAATAATTTTGCTGATATTTCTTTTAAGCGTGAAGTATTACCCTTATTACCGTCAACATAACCATAAAAATACATGATGAAATTGTTCCAATCGATCCAACCCTCCTTTTTCAGAGGTTATGAATAGCTAAAAAAAGTAATGACAAATTGAGAGAATTTATGCGCTATGAACTTGCTCTATACCCGCTTCCTATTTTCAACGATGGGGTATTTCGAAAAACTGAAAAATTAAAGTTATTTGAACTATTCTGAATAGAACAACTGAGCTTTGAAAAACAAGACTGTATTTATGCGATTGATGGTGGCATGCTTCTGCATCGAATACAGTGAAAAATAAATGATAAGTTTCGTGATATTGATATTGATATGACTATATGAATTACTTGGAAATGAATTATTTTAAATCTCATGCTTTTGTTGTTTTCGATGGGTATAGTTTAAATTCCACTAGTATCAAAGCTATGGAACGCAGGAGAGGATCAAGCAAAAATTCGTCTCCAGATGTTGATTTTGATGAAAAGATGAACGTAACTATGTCCCAAGGAAACTTTCGCTCTAATCAAAATAATAAAGCTCGATTCATAGATTATTCAAAATAATTTTTGATAAAGTCAATTATTATGGGAAACAGGCCGATGATGATGCAGATTCACTGATCGTGAAAACAGCCTTGGAGCAAAATAATAAAACAACTGTAATTGTAGCTGAAGATGTTGACGTTTTAGTCAGTCTTATTAATTGCACTTACTTCTTCTACCGAAAAGATTTTTCATTCAAAACCGTCAAAAAAGAAGATTCCATCAAAAGTGTATTCTTCAAAAAGTTTCGACGAATATCCTTTTTGTGAAAATAATATATTATTCCAACATGCTGTTACCGCCTGCGACATCGGCATTTTTCGGGAAAGGAAAAAAAACTTTCATAAGCTCAATCATATATAGTCGAGTGGAAATCGGAGAAAAAGTCGCTTCCTTCTCGATTTTTTTTAGGTACAACTACATGTGGTCTCTACAAAATGATAGAGGAGGTCCCTGGCCATCTGAAATCGGCAATCACAACATTTTTGAATGGGTACAAAACTTTTTATTGCGAAATTTGTCAAAAATCTGTCAAAATTATGTATTATCACTCTTTCACACATACCTCGCGATATCTCCGGAACTAAACAAGATATTTTCAACTTTTTTTTTAATCATCAGAAGAAACAT
Source organism: Galerucella pusilla (assembly GCA_910591695.1). Taxonomy (NCBI): domain Eukaryota; kingdom Metazoa; phylum Arthropoda; class Insecta; order Coleoptera; family Chrysomelidae; genus Galerucella; species Galerucella pusilla. The sequence continues at coordinate 11,011 of CAJUYI010006415.1, forward strand.
AAGCGAAGATTACTGCGTTAGTTTCATTAGTATAGAAAACCTAGTTTTTTTGTAAAATTAGAGAAAACTGCAATCTTTACTTTTTTGCAGCACTATTTTCATTTTTCGAGAAACTTTTTTATTTTCCAGAATTTCACCAAACTATATGCGTACTAAATAAAGCTAGAGCTTTAAGGAAGTTTTAAAAACAAGAATCACTATTATAAGTATCATAGTTTTTGAGTAATAAATACGCAAACTTGAAAGTTTCTGCAGCCGCGTTTAATTATTGTGCTTTCTAACGAGCAGACATCTCTCCGCTTCCCGCATACGCATAATGCGACCTGCCTATTCCTGAAAAATTTGGAACTTTTTATTCAGCTGCTAACAGTCTTTGTTAAACTGCGATCAGGTAGATATTATTTTGGATGTGTGTGTGTGTGTCTATTGAGATTTTTGGTGTAAACTATGGAGTGTTTTTTGTTGTGGTCAGACTTTGCACGGAAAAGACAACCTTGTGACGCAAAATACGAGATTGGGAGGATTAAATACAATTATATGTGCTGCAGGAAAAAGGAAAGACACTTAAGCTCAAAAGATTTTGCATCAAAAGGAAGACATTCTAGGAGGGAAGGCTGAAGTAAAATTTCATACAACTTGCAGACAAACATTTATTAGTTCACAAAATACTTGATCTTTTCCTCGAAGCAGTGGAACCAAAAACGCTCCATCGTCTCGGACAAGATATCCCAAAGACGGATTCAATATTCGGCAAATATGTCTAATATGTAACAGATCTGGAACAGATCTTAATATCTGTGCAGATAGGTGAGTTAATTTTTTTTAATATTGTTACGTTCGTTCAAAAAATCTTGCTTCACATTTTTATTAGGAAATTATTCACTAAACTGAAAAATATTGATTGAGGTAAAAAACTTTTTTCTTCGTAGTTTTTTTTCTCATTAACAGTTATAACCGTTGGACATCTAGTAATATGCTATTATTTATTTTTTTTTCGTATTTAGGGACTGGCAAAAATACTTACTCCAACGTACCACAACTTTGCAACCATTAAGAGATAAAAGTGTATTAACAGACTCAACCAGCTCAGACTCCACTTCCTCTCACAAAATCAACGCGAACGGAGATTTCCAGAATATTGAAGAGAATGAAATCCTCATTTTACACAAATCGGCGGGTATTTTGAAGAAAAAAATTTGAGAATTTAATATACTACAGCAATTTTCCAATTCAGGATGATATGAATCAGGCAGAGTTTGAAAAGCAAGTATCTAAAAAATTGTATCATGGTTAATAGACGATGGCTACGAGAGTGTGACTAAACTATAACTTTTTTCGAATGTTTAGGAACTTTTATTAATTCACCGGTCACACGTATAATTGAGTCGGCGCCACCACAATGACGCAGTATTTTTACCTAGCTGTACGGCCGCGGCCGGCGCGGTAGCCCATGGAGGTGCGGAACCCTTCAACTTCAAGTAACTACTGCTTCAAAACTATTATACACAGAATAGTGATTCTTGTTTCAACAACTTCCTTGAAGCTTTAGCTTGATTTGGTTCGCAGATAGTTCGGTGAAATTTTGAAAAATAAAAAAGGTTCTCGATTACTGAAAATAGTGCTGCAAAAAATGTAAAGATTACAGTTTTCTCTAATCTTACAAAAAATCTAGGTTTTCTGTACTAATAAAATTAACGCAGTAATCTCTGTTTACGTTTTTTCTGCCGATTAAAAATAAAGTTGGAAATATCTTGTTTAGTTCCGGAGATATCGCGAGGTAGGCGTGAAAAAGTAATAAAACATAACAGATTTTTGCAAATCAAATATCCATCCGTTAAGATAACATTATCATATATCTAAATAACAAAATATAAACCCCTGTGAAAGAGTGGAAGTGGGAGATTATCCATGGTGGAAGACGACGAGAAAATCGATTGAGCTGAATCGAGTTGATAAAAGTCCTTACAATAGGTTCGTCTATTATAGAATCACTTGATTCGAATGTATGAATATTTGCATTTTGAACTTGTAACCAACATGATTTAAAATGATTTTATTATTTACGGTTCATAATGGTTCATGTACTATGAAGAGTGACAGTATATAATCGATATCGATGCCATATCGAAAACGGCATGTGTCATGTGCCATGTGTCGTGTCCGATAATTTTACCGTTATTCTCGTTGCTCTCTTCCCTCTCAGTTCCTAACCAATAACCTAACAAAGAGAATATACCAACATTTCACGGTTCCTTTCTATATTCACGCTGTATTATATACACTGTGTTATTTATAAGATGCGATATAGGGATTCCTGTACAAAACTGTCAAACGCGAGCTAACTTTTTTACCATATAGCGTTCATAAAAAATAATAACAGATATGGAAAGGCCGTTAAAAAATAGGCACAAATGCACTTTTAATTTTTTTAAATTTGTTCTGGTTTGATAAAAAAATGGTTAGTTATGTTCAAAAAAGTCTAACTACATTTTCATACCGCTTTCGGAAGATCTTAATCGATTAGGTGATAGCTAACATGATAGTGCACGGTATTATTTGAACTACCGATATCATAAATACCAGTACCGACATAGGGAAAATGAATTGACTAAATACATTACCTCTCCCAGTGAAATAAAACAGATCATAAAACGACTACCCAACAATAAAGCACCAGGCCCTGACCAGATGGACACTATTTTATATAAAAATTTACCTCTCAAAGTTTTAGTCCAAATTATGTATATAGTAAATGCAATATTAA
>CAJUYI010006416.1:0-13773 GCA_910591695.1 Galerucella pusilla
TGTGTTTCTAATAATAATATTTATAATAATAATTGATAATAATAATAGTTTTTGGTTAGAGATTTGTATATGCATGTTAAAATAAAATAAATTTTGAAAAATGGGTTGAAATACTTTTTTGTATATACGGTCGTAGAAAAAATAATGTTCCTAACTCATGCGTAAAGTGTCTTTCCCGCCCTTGACCGCTTGCCCGAACTCCACTTCGCGTCGTTCGGGTCAACTACAGTCGCGTGCGGGAAAGTATCACTTTCCGCACTTGTTAGGAAAATAACTATTTATTCGACATTAAAAATCTAGTGACTGACAGAAAATGTCAAATTATTAAAGAAACGTCAGAATCATTGTATCAAGAATGGATTCTAAAAACCGTTTTGGTCTGTTTGATCTAAAAGAGATTCCAAAGAAAGTAAAAGAACAAATGCCGCAAAATACCGTGTGATCTAAAAAGTACGTGTGGAAACAATTAATGGAATTTTCCAACGGGCGTCATCATAGCCTGGAAGAACACACATCGGATGAAAAACTTGCAGATATCCTTAAAGAATGGGCGTTTAATTTGCGAAAAGCTGATGGAAACGAGTATAAGGAAATGGTAATAAAGACTATTTGGAACAATACAGACAAATTACTTCAAAAAAAATATTATAACGATTATAATCGAAGTTTTGATTCGTTCAAAGATATCATTTTTCGAGCTGCTAGAAATGCGAAAAACGCGAAGAAAAGGCAACTACAAGGTAACCTGGAGAAGAGAAAAATATCTATTGCATCTTTGAATGGTGAAGAATTAACGAAAATTATTCAGTCTATTCAGAAAATTGTATCATATTATCGCAGTGGAATTAGCTTTGCGTGGTGGTGAAGCTTGCCGATGTTTAATTTCAAGGAAGTAATTAATAATGACACAACACCATCTGGAAGACTTGAATATAATCCTATTGTTACCAAGACCGCACAGGGAGGCTCCAAGAATATTTCAGAAAGTAAGTGGCTTACACCAAATAAAGAAAATCCGGAAAATTGTCCAGTTCGGTTGGTTAAAAAATTCTTATCAAAAAGAGGAAGGAACATTAAAAGCAACCGATTACTTTTAACAGTTAACAATAATTGGAATGAACATTTGAACAGTCCTTGGTTTAAAAATATGCCAGTTTGCATAAATGAACTTAACAAATGGACTAAATCTGCTGCAAAGATTATTTGTTTGGATACAAAAAACCTTAAAATATCAAACCATCCCAACAGATCTACAGCAGTCAGCCGGTTGGCAAATTCTGGAGTTGGTGAACCACAAATTATTAAAGTAACCGGTCATAGTAGTTCAACTTCTATAAAACCTTATACAACTCGTGTAATTAATGATTATCGGAAATTTCTTCTCTTTTTCGAAACAAATTGTTGTTTGGAAACAGCACGAGCGCGTAAGCGCGAGTGTGGTTTCTCAAAATCGAAGAAATTTGTATTTCGATAATCATTAACACACTTGTTGTATTATTTCCCCACCTGACTACGGAATTTGTGTATCTTTGTTTCAAAGGAACTTACAGTCTGTCAGCAATTATTCATTTAGTGAATTTATAAATGACCATATTCTCACTTGTGAGTTTAAGAGAGCTGTTAGACCAGATAAAAGAGATTAGCCTCAACCAAAGCTGTAGACACTGGTCTAGGCTGATGGAATTGATATAGCAAAGTCTCTTTAACAGACCCGGAATCTGAATTGTCCTTAGTCACGTAGATATAATAGCTCGTAGCTTTGCAAAAGTGTTTTTGGTTTAAAAAAAATTATAAAATTGGTTCGATTGCAGTTTGAAATAATTCCCGATTGCTCAGATGAATTACAAGACTTCTGCAGCATATAAACTTTCCTGCAAATATTAGCATATATTTATCCACCAAATTCGAAAAATTATCATTTATTTACACTTATGTCCTACTAATGTCCACTTATTCCTATTAATGCCCACTAATTCCTACTAATTTCCAGTGATGCCCAGAATATACACGCCGCAATGCACCAGCAGTTCATCAATCGATTCGACTTCCTTCAGATTTTAATTTAAATTCCAAAATATGATCTATCAACTCGGTGGGAAATGTATTCATATGTTTGAAATTTGTACAATTTCACTTTGCAGTCGCACGTGGTGTGATGCGAGAATTAACAAACAGTGGTCAAAAATATTCGGCGAAATACCCGGAAATTCTTTCTAGGCGAAATGTAAACTCTGCAACAGAATAGCATGGGAAGGAAGGAGTTGACTAGCCACGAAAATGGGTCAAATAACCAGAAATAAAAAATAAAAAAAATTGACGAACGTGTCACGAGACACACGGTAAAAACTTTAGTTCCTTTTAAGCAATAATAAAATTTTTTAATCAATAAATAAATAAGTACACATATATTAATAGAAGAATTAATTTTACTCTGGATGAAACTTCATTTAACAATCCATATATAATCGATTATTTCTAATCGATCAACAATCGATTATATCAATTATCATCACTTGATTAAAAATCGATGATTTTTGATCGATTAACGATCGATTAAATAATCGATTATCAACAATAGATTGAATAGTCGATCATTAACAATCCATTTGGAGTTTCAAGTCGTTCCAGGACAGTAACCTGTGGTGTTCCACAGGGAACAGTACTGGGACCTCTATTATTCACGATTTATACAAATAGTTTATTGCATTCCCAAATAGTCAGTTTTGCAGATGATATGGCCATAATATATGAGGGTGGAAGCTGGGAAGACCTCAAAGTATTAGCAGAACAAGATCTAAGACAAATATGTAACTGGTTTAAATATAACAAATTGACTCTAAACAGCCAAAAAACAAATTACTTACCGTTCACATCCTACTCCAATCACCTTCCTGATCTGGGACCATCAACAATTGATGACCAAACACAAATTTTTGAAAAAGATCGAATCAAATACTTGGGAATCGTAATAGATAGACATTTAAGGTGGGACTTACAAGTTAACAACATCAAGAATAAATTAAGAGGTCTGCTGACTAAATTCAGATACCTAGTTGATTTTTTAACATTGAAAAACCTTGAAATTTTGTATTTCTCGTTGGTGCAATGTCAGCTGCAGTATGGTATCCTAAGTTGGGGAGGTGTAACGGAAAGTAATTTGGAGGGTCTTAATGTCTTACAGAAGTGGATACTGAGAATCATATATAAAAAAAATATAGGGTTCTCTAGCGACAAACTTTTCTCACAAAATAAAATATTTGATGTTAGACAAATTTTCTGCGAAAAGATATTCACAAATATTCATAAAAATAAAATAAAAGTGCAGCCAGTCGAACATTGTCACAACACGAGAGCAAAAGAAAACTCAATCAATATACCTATATGTGAGAAAACAATCGGTCAACGCTCAGTGGAATTTCTGTCAGCAAAAATTTATAATATTTTACCTCTGAACTTAAGAAACATAAATAATCCTGGAACATTTAAACGATCTGTGAAGGAATGGATGTACAATACTGATAGAAAAAGATTCAATGATCTAGTCAACCTAAAATTTTGTATTTGATGTTATGAATTTAATTAATACTGCCAATATTTCCCGATAATGTCAATTTGTCCTAATGTGACCACTTCACTGAGTTCTTTATTATTATTACCTTTCCCAATAATCATATATATAGTTTTAATTACAAGTAGGTATGTGTTTGTTTATCGTTTCAGTAAAATAGTTATATTTGGAGTTTCATATTTTATATTTTATATTCTATGATATTTTATGAATGTAGTTTTAATTATGTGAAAATATCACGTACAAGCGTCTTTGGCGCTTCAGTGATTTTATGTTTATTCATGTATTCTTAACTATTTCTTTTTAAATCATTTATTATATTGTATTATATTCCTTGAATGAACATTATTATTATTATTATTATTATTATTATTATTATTATTATTAATCGATTATCATCAATCTATTATTAGCAATCGATTAATAATTGTTTATCAGCAATCGATTATCAACAGTCGAATAATCTCAATCGATTAATAAACGATTAATAATCGATTATCATCAATCCTTCATCAACAATCGATTAATAACCGATTGTATATAATCAATGAATATTAGAATATTACCAATCGATCAAAAGTCGATTGTTTCCAATCGATTAAAAGTCGATTGTTTCCAATCGATTAAAAGTCGACTGTTTCCAATCGATTAAAAGTCGATTGTTTCCGATCGATCAACAATCGATTATTATCAATTGATTAATAATCGATTATCTTTGATGGATCGAAGATCGATCATTATTAATCAATCTATAATCGATTATTATCGATCGATTCACAATCGATTATTATTAAGTTGTAGTTGTAGAGTAGTATTTCGTTACAAAATTCTGTCCTTTGTTTTTTTCTTCAATCTATCGATTGATTTAAAATCTTTCCAGCATTTTTTTTAGTTTAAAACGGACGTGCGTAACTGTAAGGTATATCTCCTAATCGATTATCAACAATCGATTATTATACTATTATATTATCAACCTTTGTTTAAAATTTGAACCCGAGACATCGATATATGGCGGCATTACAGTTTTCTCTAGCCTATGAATCGCTGCTTCGTAAACACATAACACAGCAACGTAACGGTTAGATCTTTTGCGCCGTCGCTCCAACCTAACGTGAAGAACTAAAGTTCTAATGAAGTTCTAAAAATGATCAATCTTGCAAAAAATTATGGAAATAATAGTAACATAATTATCTGAATAAATTCGAGTATATCACTAGCACTGCGAATACCAGCTTTGCATAGTATTTTAATGTAGTATCGGGTTCGATTCCCGGCCGAAGGATATGAATTGCTGCTTCGTAAACGAGGAAGAGAGGCTCAAGGCACATAACGCAGCAACGTAACGTAACGTTACGGTCAGATCTTCTGCGAATTATCCCCTGTCGCTTCGCTCCAACCTAAGGTAAAGAACTAAAGTTCTAAAAACTCAGTGAACACAATTCGTTTCACTTTACCACCCGAAAACAAAATAACTCCCATCTTCGTAGAAAATCCAAAATTATGAACAACAGTTCTATGTCAAACTTTGTAAAAACTAAGAGAACTGCGCCAGATGCTGAAATAACGTGGGTAATGCATATGGTTGAATCTCATTATTCGCTAAACTTTGTGAATACATTAGGTATATCCCCTAATCAAGAAAATGTGTCTAAACAATTCTGTTGTGGAAAATATAAGGTCAACCTCCAAAGGCAACCTATTTTATATCATTCAGAGACTCCAAATTTTGACGGTCAATCTCGTTAAAGATTGATAGAGAGTTGAAAAATATGGGTTGGAATAATTCCGAGGGCGTCACTTTTATGGAAAAATGGAAAAAACGTCTGAAAATCATATAAATGGGAACGTATGTAGATGTAATAATTTCAACCCTCCCCCTCATGGTCACCCCATTCAGTTTGTTTGATGAAACACCCAATACATTATTGCATTGTTGGATTATCCCTATTATAGAATTACAAACCCGTACAATACCTAAGTAAGAATTCAATCAGTTAGGAGCTACTGATAATTCCAATTTACTATCATATATAATACCACGAGAGGAAAAATTTTGTCGGCAAAATGTTTCGATTGTCATGAAAGTTTGTTGCTTTTAAAATTACCTGAAAGCAACAAACTTGAATACGACAAGAGAAAAATTTTACCTTACAAAAAGAACAATATAAAAAGTAATGAATAGCATAAAAACAATTTCACCAAAATGCAAATGATATTTTAAACTGATCGAGAAGTATAAATGTCACTTTTGACATTTCGTTCATTTCGAAGAAATTTTAATTATTTTTTTCGAAATTCGAATATTTCAATACGATCGCGCAAAAAATGGTATAAGCATCTCGAACGTTAAGAATAATACCGGTCTCCAGCAAAATTGGAGGCTTTGCTACGCTCAGCCTCCAAACATAAACGGTAAACAACCCTTACCGTTCTTAATACTTAATATATTATTATTATCATATTCTTTTTTAAAGTAACTAATATCACAATTAGCAGCTTCATTTCCTCGCCATGCTAACTCGAACGAACATAAATGAAAAAACTTTTTTTGTAACCCATCAGGATTATATTCAGAATAGCTTTCTACCATTTCCATCAATTCTTTGGTAAACGCGTTAGAACTTCTTTTTCTGGTTTCAGGTTAAGCCTGAAGCTTTTTACGTTTTGTACCCCTGGCCAATCTAGCAAATTTATAGGTAATATCTTTAAATGGATCAATTTTGATGTTAAATTCTGGAAAATATTTTTCCTGAACCATTTGAGCAGTCGTATTCCAAAGTGTTTTCATACTAGCTTCAGTATAATCAGTTCCATCTCTTTTTTTTCATGTTAAAACCATAATCTTAAAGAATTTTTGCTATAACTTGTTCAGAAGTAGGTATCCTTTTCTAACGTATAATTACGTGCGTCCAGAAACATTCTAAACTGTTCGCACGCAGACTTTTTTGTCTTCATTGTATTTCGCGGTATACTTGGCTTAATTGTAGGTACCCTCTATTTCATTTATTGAATTATTTCCAAATATTGTATTATTCATGTTAATAATACTTATTTAAATTTTTGAAACAGTTTCAATAATTTTTAGACAGTTAAATAAATAAATAAATGAATAAACGAGTTAGTTTCCTTAGAAACCATTAACAAAGATTTTATATTGAATTTTATCACAGAGTAATAGAATTTTATACACATAGATTTGATATATTAAACGTCAAAAAATTGCCGCGACAAGACAAAAAATTGCCGGTTCAAAACCTTCATCTTTTGTCAGTTACCAATTTCTCTAGTGAAATAGTCAGTACAATACATTTCAATTCCTAACAAATTACCAAAACAATACTAAATTATTCCATAATGAGCTCAAATTGACCATACGTTTCCATACAATGATACATCCAGCCTCCAATGAGTTTCAAACAATACGTAAATTTCTAGGGTCATTTGTCGTAATTCTTGAATAACTCGCTGGCTGGGTGGCATGAATTTTTATTTCCAGATACCCCCAAAAAAGACAAAAGGGTTAAATCGGGTGACCCATGTGGCCATTCTAAGATTGTGCCTCATCTATCTATCCACCGAGGAGGAAATGATCTTTTTGAAAACCGTCTTACGTTAATATCATGATGTGGAGGTGGCCCAACTTGTTGAAACGTTTCTGACATGGTATCATCATTTTCTAGTATTCGTATATTATTTCGGGATCAATAGCCTTCATCAGAAATTGTACACAAGACTTATCATCTAAGTTTCCCTTAATTTAATATAGTCGAGCAATGTTGTCTCAAAAAATGCAACATAAGACGTTCAATCTTTGTGGTGTGTGACAATGAAACTCCCTCATTATGTTTGGGTCATTTTTTGACCAGAATCTACCATCATTCTGCTCACTCCGCCATTTGATACGAATGTTCTGTAGCTACTAGCAATGAGAACGAATTTTGAAATATTGTGATAAATCGAACAATTGAAACCTTTAATCAATAACTGGGTACGTAATTAGTACCGCCCTAGATGTTCGAAATGTCGTCTATCATATTCAATGCATGAAATCAATAGCTGACGGGTGGAGAAAACAGCAGCTTCAATTTCTTGTTTCATATGTGAAAGCCAGTTGCAAAAATCCAACTTGGTATCGAAATCTTGAGCATTCAAACTTTGGTGTAGGACCATGTGATATGGGTACAATATAAAATAGTTCAATCATATCAATACGACACATTGAAGGCCTTCGTTGTTAGTAAACGAAAAATGACTTCACATGCATTAACTCTCGTAATGTTATTACGAATTTTTTCCGCCAGGCCTTTCATTTTTTTTATTATTGCCACATTCCTTTACTTAGCCTCACCTAGGTTATTATCATGTTGTTAGTTGAAAATATATCCACACAGCATAAGATAATTTTCCATTAAATAATTTGGTGTTTTATTGAAACTGGACATAAAATGGCGGCGAATACATAAGTCATGTTTTCACAAGTTAACTTTGATTTAATGATAGTTTCGGTATGATAAGAATGAGAAACATATAAGTAGTTATCACTGGACAAACGAAATACATCAGTTAGGGTGTTTGATACAGCGCGACCTAAATCGTGATTCATATTTTAAACTGTCTTCGTTGTTGCTGGGCATATATCTGTCTCAATTCATATTTTATTTTGATTCACTAACACATCGCTTGAAAACAAATAAAACATTCTTATATAATTGAAAAAATGTAGCACAACTTACTTCACCAGCCTTCTAGACGTTGGGAGATCAACTCCCGCCATTTACCTGTTTTTTACGATATCTCATGAGAGGAAAGAGATATCGCCTTGCGGATTGGAGTGTTTTAATACTAATTTGGTCTACTTTTCAAAGATCTACTTCAATTTGTATGTTTCCGATTAAAATTGTTACGAGAAAACACAATATACAGAAAAAATAAAACAGCGCCCTCTAGCATCCATGTTATACACCAGATTGCTCCATATTTACAAATTTTCGATGGTTCAACAAAAGCTCTTTCAAACAACATCAAGTTTATTGAAATCGGTCTAGCAGAACCGGAATTACAGGTGTTTTTTCGTAACAAGGTTCCCACTCTCCCCCCCACCCCTTATTTGAAAAGATAGACTTAAATTTGCCATATTAATAATATGCAGAATTTGTCAAGGAATCTGATTATAATATTTAATATGCTCCTTAATTGGGTAAATTTTGAAAAAATTTGCATTTTAAAATTTCAACTGTCAAATACGCCCTCTAGCGGTGGACCTACAACTCTGTAAATAATTTCCAGGTTTTTCTTGAGGTCAATTTTGTTATAAATGATTGTTTCCCGAAGCTGTATTATAGACGGTTCCCGAGATATGGCCGAGAGCCATCCTTATTGGGACGCCCGGTACAAGAAAGCTGGAGTCGTTAACTCATCAATTTACAAAACTTTGGACGCTGGTCAGAATGGTCTTCATGTAGCTCTTGGTTAAATTTAATTTTGTGAGGATGGAATTTGTGTTTATGTGAAATTCTGGAAACACTTCTGCGAGCAGCTCTTCAACTAAAAACTACTCTAGAAATTTGTGATATTGGTTTTTCTAAGGAAAGTTTCCTTAAAGCGCCAACTTCCATAGCCTCGTTGTAAACTACTTGTTGTAATTGGTGTTTCTTATTGGCAACTGATCCTGTTTCAGAAAATATTTGCAATAATTCAATTGAAATCGTAGATAACCCTTTTTCCTAAGTGAAAAATTGTTGGGCGATGGAAGCCGTTTTCACAACCACGGTATAGATAATAGACATTATTGTTACTACTGCGCGGCTGAAAGTCCCAGAAACGCATTTTCAAACTATCTGGGTGATAAATGTTTGGTGCGGTTCAATTAATGGCCGCTTCATTGGGCCGTATTTTTATGAAGATACTTCGACAGGCGAAATGTATTTAGATTTTCTCTAGAATAGTCTTCCCTATTCGCTTGAGGACATTCCACTGAATAAGAGAGCAACTATGTGGTGGCAACAAGATGGTGCAGCTCCTTATTATGGTCAGCGAGAAACGTCACATCTAAATGTGTATTTCCAAGACAGATGGTTTGCAAGAAAAGGTACAATACATTGGCCGGCTAGTTCACCAGATATAACCCTGTTAGATTTTTTTCTTTGGCGATATTTAAGAGGATTAGTTTACGTTACAGCTCCTGATGATGTAGTTTATTGGAAAAACAGAATTAGAGCAGTTTGCCAATCTGTTACACAAGAAAGTATTGAAGTAGCATGCATAAGAAATTTTCTCAAAAGATTTGAATGCTACATTAATGAAGGTGGACATCAATTTGAGCATCAACTGTAGTGAAAGTGTTATTGTATTCCTATTCTTTTTGTTTTTCAGCACTCTTTGTTTTTCAAATGAAAAACTTCATCAAAATTAGTTTGTCGCTTCGAACTACCTGACACGCCTAATAAGTATGAGAAAGAACTTCAGAGTAGGGAACAATATACAGGTTGTTTGATTAACATGTCTAAAAATGGTACCACGTGACCCGAAACCTGACATTGTAGCAAAGTAGCTGATTGCTTGAAATAAGTAATACTACCGACGGTTTATAACTGCCAAAGCTCAATATTGTAGTTCAAATAGTTTCCAAGATATGTACTGTCCAAAACCTCGTGGGACGATCTGTATAAATATAGGCGAATAAATGTATCATCACAGTACCTAGAGTGATTTATAAATTGTTTTCACTTCTTTCTGTAAGTGGAAAATTTCTTAGCTTCCAAGTTTTTCCTTTCCGATGTAATATTTCCCCTATTGCCTAATCTCAAGTCTTCCTGTACATTCCTCTCTTTTTTATTCTCCAGGATTTTTGCTCTTCATACTTTTTTTGTTAATCTAGTCTCCTCCATATGCTGTCTCTCCTCAATATACTCCAAAGGTGACAGTATTTTCAGATGTTCTCTAATTATTCTGTTTCTTATCTCATTTCTTTTCGTTACTCCTCTCAATCGCATTGGATACTTTATTTCAGCCGATTGTATTCCAGTCTTTTGTGTTCTATTGAGTATTCAACATTCACAGCCATGCGTTAACACTGGTCTGTACACATATACAGTGCTATTCAAAAGTCCCCTTCCCCCCTCGTATCTTTTGAACGGCTACACTTACATTGATAAAATTTGGAGGGTGAAAATAAAGTGTTGTAAACTTCTCTACGAATGGTAACAGGTGACGTGATATTAAAAGATGACGTCACAGTGCCGCTCTGGCCAATAATTTTAAATAGGACCTTATGGCAAGTGATATCTCGTTTGGAAGGCTTTGACATTGGCTACATAACCATATTAATTTTGTTTGGGTTTAAACTAATTTTGACGGATAAATTAAATAAATACCAAAATTATTGATATTATTTTTTCAAATTCAATTAATCAAATATCATTAATGGATTCCTATAGCACGTGTTCGAAATGTCCACTTCCGTCCACTTCCTGACAGAAATATATCCTATTAGTAAACTCTTGTCGTACTCGTTCGAATGTGTCAGCTGGAATTGCATTCCATTTTTCAATAATTCTTTCTCTCAAAACGCCAATGCTATCTGGTGCCGTAGTACTTCCAAAGAAAAAATCTAATGGTGTCAGATCTGGTGACCGAGGTGGCCATTCTATAGGACCTCGCCGGCCGATCCATGTACCTCGATATTCTTCATCCAGGTAACGTCTTACTGCACCATAATAATGTACAGGAGCACCATCTTGTTGAAATAATATTTCCAGATGGCCGAATTCATCTGAATTATCTTCCAGAATTTCAAGAATTCAATCAATTGCATTTTGTAACGTCTCCAGATACACTTCACCACTTGAATTTGAATTTAGGAAGACAGGACCAACTATGTGGGAAATACCTGCCAGAACATTGACTTTTCCTGGACATTGGGTATGTTATTCACGAAAGGTGTGAGGATTTGTGTCATTCCAATACCTTACATTTTGTGTATTCACATTTTCAACAAAAAGTACTTTCGTCACTAAAACAAATTGTTTTTGTGTAATGTGGGTTTTGACTAATTTTATTTGTCATACATTCACAGAATTCGAGTCTTCTGTCGGTGGTGCACCATTTTTAACATGTATGGATTAAATTTATTTTTAGCCAACACTCTCTGTACTGTACGTTTACTAACTTCACAGATAGGCGCAACTTTAGTTTTAGAGGAAGTAGGGTTTACTACCATTTTAGCATCTATATCATCACTAAATGTTGGTCGACCAGATCGTTTGGCATCTTGAACACTACCTGTTGCTTCAAACGTGTGAAGAAGCTCCCTCAAATAAGTTCTCGAGATAGGAAGATCTGGGAATCTCTCATTAAATAAACGTTCCGCTTCATGGAGATTATTTCTAGATTCACCAATTATTGAGATAGCTGCTACTTTGTCGGCTTGAGTACGTACCATTTTGCCTATGTAAACTCGTAAACGTCTCGTTAAACAATAATAAAATTAAATATTCAAGCTATTTAGAAAAACTTTGCAAAGCAACAAATACTATTAAATCAAAAACGTCAATTTTTTTGACAACTAACCGGAGGCGGACTGAAAAATCTTCAATATTTAAATGTGAAATAATAATTTTGGTATTTATTCAATTTATCCGTCAAAATTATTTCAAACTTAAACAAAATTGATATGGCTATGTAGCCAATGTCAATGCCTTTCAAACGAGATATCACTTGCCATAAGGTCCTATATAAAATAATTGGCCAGAGTGGCACTGTGACGTCATCTATTACTATTACGTCACCTGTTACCATTCGTAGAGAAGTTCACAATACTTTATTTTCACCCTCCAAATTTTATTAATGTAAGTGTAGCCGTTCAAAAGATACGAGGGGGGAGAGGACTTTTGAATAGCACTGTATAAAGACCTTTAGTTCAGTTGTTCTTGAGATTTCCTTTTTATTGGTAAAGTTTTCTTATAGGATGATAAAGATAACTGAATTTTCAGACACTTCTGTTTATTTCGGCTTAGTTCCGCTCTAATCTAACTCTTACCCAAAATACAGAAATGATTCTACTCGTTCTACACTTTGATCTTTAGAACATATTTTTATTACAACTGTTTTAGCTCCAATCACCATAGTTTCAGTCTTATTCGTACCTATTCCCAAACCATAATCCTCCAATGTTTCATTCCATACGTTCAGGTTTTGTTGTGGTTCTCTTCCACTTTGTGCAAATATAACAATGTCCTCTGCATACGCTTTACTTGTTATTCCAATTTTTTCAAGCTTCTTTGTCCTATTATAAATTTCTCACATTCATTATTTTGTTTCCTTCATTAACTGATCCATAAAAAACAATGGAAAAAAATTGGCTCAAGTCTCTGCCTCGATCTTCTATTATGGCTTATAACAGTATTTAGATTATTATCATAATATATCACTTCTACCATTCTAATTGCCTTATTATCTACACCTTTTTTTAACTATTTTTCACATTATTCTTTTCGATACCATATCAAATACCTTCTCCTAATCGATGAATATGCAATATATATCTCTCTATGTATACAATACATTCCTCTGTCATCTGTTCCATGATAAATACATTGTCTTGTATGCTTCTTCCACCTCCTAACCCATTTTGCGCGTCGTCTAGTGTGTTTTTCACGGCTTTTCTGATTTTCAGTCCAATATTATTATGTTCTGATATTTTCATATTTGTACAGAGTTCCCTGTAGTAACCACGTACTATTGGTGATGGCTATGAGTTTTAAAGTTGGATTCGTGTATTCATCCTTATAAAAGTAAGTTTAATGCTTGTAGGCTCTACTAATTCATTGGATTATTTTTATGGCTTAGGTGCCTATTCTGTAACTCTTCCTCTAAAATTTAGAGGCCGTTAAAAATTTAACCGGTGCTAAAATCAAATCGGTATTCGCTAACCACATTTCCCTTAAAATTTTAGAGGATTCCTCTAAAATAGCCTGTTAAAACTATTATCTTAAGAGGGATGTTGAATTAGGCCTTTAAATAATAACGGCAACAAAAATGGCGTATGTAGATGTTGGTGAAGCCTTGACTGAAGAATTAATTGCAAACCACAAGAAGTGAGGAACATTGTTAGGTTATATTTGAAATAATTTAAATTAACAATCTTTATACAGTGCTTTTCAGATAAAAGTATCCACCTTTAATAACTTTTGTAATACTGGTATTTA
>CAJUYI010006417.1:0-13768 GCA_910591695.1 Galerucella pusilla
GAAATTAAATGAATTCCAAATCGAAACTTATATCAAGTTGCAAAGTTATCATTTGAAACATTATGTAAGAGACCCTAAAATTAGAAATCGTCAAAAATTTATATAGAAAAATACAAAAACTCTGAAATAGATAGAACTCATTTTTTAACATGTATTTCATTTAAATGTGTAAAATTTTGAAATTCTCATTTGTGTAAAGATTATTTATATGTTCATGCCATAGAGTTGAAATTAAAACCTTTAAACTATTTTCATGTTTTGATTTTATTTCTTCTTTGAACCGAAAGCATATAGGTACCTGATTGCGGGGACGAAATTACTTGTAGGGAATTTATGCCATGGGGACCAAATTACCTTTTGAAATTTCGTGACGTCATCTTTGGGGACCAAATTACCAACTCCGTAAATAACTATTTCCGAGACGAGAAAAACGTTTGACATCTCTGGTGGCAGGTTACAAAATATTACTTTTATTGCCAGATATAATATGATACATAATAGAAGAAGATATTCAATTTTTTAATATCTCATTATACAAAAGTTATAGTCAAATTTTCTTGTGCTGAAATTATATTCGTCGGCTTACTACGAAAAGTGACCAAGTCAAAATTTGGTGATTTTGTGATTAAATGACCAAGTTACTTGTTGCATATAGATATATACAGGGAAAAGTGTCCAAGTATATATCAATGATAAAAAAATTTACGTTTTGCAAATAAAAATATTAATAATTGGATTCATGCAATCTGTCTTGTATTATAAAATTTAAATCTTGTTATTTTACAACTTACTCATTTAATTTGGATAGCCCCATCATTTCTGTAGAAAAAAGCTATACTTCTTTGATCTTCAAAATGTTAAAGATTTTCGAGATATTTGAATTATACTAATTCACTACACTACATTTCACGGTGGTCGACGTAGCATTAATCTGTTAAGACACAAGCATGGCGTACAATAAATGTGTTTTATCTACAACTGTCATGTAACGGGTACGATTTGACACTATTGTCAGTGTCATAATGACGTATATTACCGCACTAGTGCGTTTTTCATTACATTACCGCACTAGTGCGATAATAAGAATCTAGAAACATATTAATACCAGAATTAAATATTTAAAATAACACTGGAAGCTGCATTAACAATTTCCGAAAGGAGATTGTCTTCACTTGAACTCATTTTTATAGATTTTTGTTCATTCAACTTTGAAAATTTGACTTCATAACTAATTTATTTTATTTGCACAGCCTTGTTTGTCTTTGTTGCTATGGTCACAAAATATGACACACAATACCTAACGTTTGCAGTCAATATTATTAAAAATACGTTGGATTGAAATTTGTTGTAAATTTTATAATATAGGTACTGTTAATAATACTAATAAACAGTTGTAGATAAAATTTTGTACGTAACACGTGTGATAGGAATTATTAACGCACTTATGTGATTACACGACTTGGCCTACGGCCTCGTCCTGCAAACTTCACATGCGTGCGTTAATAATGTCCATATCCCACTAATTACGTAAATAACTATTATTACGTAATTTTTGTATGGTTTCATTTTAATATTATTACCAATTATCAATTACGGTTAGGTAAATGTGGCATGCTTGTGAAATGTAGTGTAGTGAATTAGTAAAATTCAAATATCTCGAAAATCGTTAATATGTTGAAGATCAAAGAAGTATAGCTTTTTTCTACAGAAATGATGGGGCTATCCAAATTAAATGAGTAAGTTGTAAAATAATGAGCGATAAGAAATGTGTAGCTGATTTCATCTAATTCATATGGCGCATGTGGCGACATCTACGAGTTAACTCAAATCCTCTCACACATTCTTGTTCACCCTCACAAAAACTAGTTCATACCCAATTGTCAAGTCATTATGTAGAAAAGTAGCTGATCTATTAACAAAAATCTATTTTATTTTTTTCGCTTTAACATCCTGTACATCAGTAAGGAGCAGACTAAGACCCATTATTGTTAATAAAAATATTATTATTTTGGCCTTTCGAACGTAGATTTACAATCACCCTGTATACACTCTTGAATAATATCCATATTCCATTGATCGCTGAATAATATACTATTTGTTTGATACATTGACCACCCCATACCAATGTGTTCATTAATAAGTATTAATAGAGGCTATTTATCATTTACCGCCATACAGTTTTCCTGGTTGGTTTTACAGATCGGTAGAAATTATACCTAATTAAGTATATAGGTACCTTTTTTTATCTCAGAAACATACTTTACCAAAAAAGAACAAATGAGCTGAATTGAAACCTACGATTGCTTTATAAAGCGCGTAGAACAACAAATCAGTTTTTATAGATTTGCATTCAGTTAAGGTGATGTAATTAATATATAAAACAATCCGTTACGACATCTAACAGAGAGATTTTTCTCGACCCACCCAACAATACAACATATTAAGTAGAATTGACATTATTATCCTTTAATCGAGTACTGGTTTATATTTAAAATGCTGTCCATTATTAAACTTTCCTTGAAAGTATTCTCAAATATTCTTCCTATTACAGTATTATGGAACTCGAGAGAGAAATGATCGTTGGTGGTAAAATAGAATATTCTATTTAGTGTGGTAGCAAAAAACGTGAAATGCTTTAATCATTTTTAAATATATATTACCTATTATACTACATTCATTTTAAGACGTTTCATTCAATCGGATGAAACAAAAGTAAGTTCAAAAACTAAAACCCCACCACTAATATTTTTCGTTGTGCAATATCTGGTTAACGCTAGATTAGATTAGATTAGAATTGGAGTGGCTCTTTGTCCTATCCTACTACGACCTTTGCAGATCTATTGTGGTCCTCCCCATATTTAGAGCTCAATATCTAGTTTTATTCTTTTTATTAGACCTAATAGCCTGGATACCGCCTCCTTTGCTTAGCTCTCTGCCCTCGGTTTTTCGTCTCCGAGTAAGTGAAACCGCACCCTTGCTAGGCCTTCGCACTCACAGTTTCGTCTTCTTCCTGGCAGAACCTGCATAGGCTGTCATCTGCAAGGCCAATTCTGTGCATATGTTTCCTCAGCCTACAATGTCCGGTCAGCATTCCCACCATCATCCTCGTCGTTTCCCCACTTTGACTTAGTAGGTCGTGTGACCGTTTTGTCGAAGGGCTTTTAAGGAATAATTTTGCGTGTCTTTGTCCTGGGGTTTCATACCACCAGCGCAACGCCTGGTTGTTTATCCATTTGTGGATGCTCTCTTTACTTAGGCATTTTGCAATTCCACAGGAAGGTTCTGGCCCTATCATGACCTCCATTGCTCCCTGCTTGGCTAATTCATCAGCCTTTTCATTGCCTTTTATTCCTTGGTGGCCTGGTACCCAGGCTAGGGTCACTCTATTATGACTGCCTAGTCTGTTTAGGGCCTTCCGACACTCCCACACCAGATTTGATGTTATCTTATATGAGCGTATCGCCTTAAGTGCTGCTTGGCTGTCGGAGTAGATGACGAATCTTTGGTTATCCATCTCCTGTCTCATCAACTCTTCTGCACAGCATTGCACCGCCAGTACCTCTGCCTGAAAGACAGTAGCATGTTTCCCTAGGCTTAGAGAGATCGTGATCTTCTCTTGTACCCCATATATTCCGGCTCCTACTCCGGAGTCTGTTTTCGAGCCATCAGTGTACCAGTTGAGATTCGCTGTTATAGGAGGCACTGCTTCCCAGTCCTGTCTCTCTGGAATGTAAACTGTATAGTCGTTTTTAAAGCTATATTGTGGGGCAATCTGATCCGTTGGCATTCCCAGTATTGGATCTGCCTTTATTTCTTCATATAGCTCTTTGTAGACCTTACCGTGTTCTTGGCTTATCGGAGAAGGTCCCTGTAATAATCTGTGACTAACAGATCTTGCATTTCCTTGTATGAGGATATGTAGTGGTGGTTGGTTTACTATTACCTCCAGGGCCGCAGTCGGAGTCGTTTTCATGGCCCCCGTGATACTTGAGCAGGCCTGCCTTTAAATACCACTTAGCTGCCTCTGCGCTCCAATCTGCAGTGTCCTGGGCCACCAGAAAACTGATCCGTAGGTTATCATTGGCCTCAGAACCTGTGTATATAACCATTTGGTCATGTTGGGATTTAAACCCCAATTCTTTCCACACATTTGCCTGTACCTTCCAAGGGCGATTCTGGCCTTGTGTGTGTTTTTTTCAATGTGGGAGTTCCATGTGAGCTTTTGGTCAAATGTCACTCCGTTAATTAGCGGCTTTTGTAGACCTTGCAATTTTCTCTTTTTTGTAAACGGTACCAGTGTAGTTTTGTGGGGGTTCACTTCCAGTTCTTTCTCCCTACACCAACCACTCACTATAACAAGCGCCCTTTGATATTGTGTCTGGAAACCGTCCTCTTATGGCGATAGAAAGATCGTCCGCATACCCCAGGCACTGAATACCTTTATCTGAAAGCCTTGGTTAACGCTAACTAGAGTTTTAAAATGACATATTTTAACCGGACAAAATTGGAGAGTTAAAACTTAATCCGGTAAATGTAACCTCACAAAATTGTTATTTCTTACTTTTTTGACATTGAATGATTTCGGAGAGGATAGCATACTGGTGGAAGATAGTGGATATGGTGTGAGCCGTTATCTTCCAACTCCTCTAGGTAATTTTAATACTCCTGCACAAAATATTTACAATGATCGCTTTACGATTCATTTTACCATAGGCGTAGGTGGCATAAGTTTAAAAATGACTTGAACGTGTTAAATGTTTTTTCTTAAATATTGTAGAACAGTACACGAATGAGTGAATAAAACAATAGTCTTATACCAAATATTTATTGGTTTTTCCATATTACAATTTTCATTTTGTTATGATTTTTAAAATTTTTATCGACAAATTTTAATGTGTAATATAGTCGTTCCCTGAAGAAAAGTTTCATTAAATATTTTATTGGAAAATCAACTCAAGGATGTACAAACTCTGTTGTTTGAATAATATTTATGAGTGATTCAACAATATTATCTTCCGTAGCAACTTTCTCAAAAGTCATTTGGAATAATGTTTCTACTAATGAGATGTATTGTACAAAATTTTCATGTGGCATATTCAAGTTTCCAAAAGTATCCTTATTCGTATTTTCATAAGCTCTAAGGTAACAGTATAAAGACGAATCGTCTAAATTCTGATACGCTAGTGAATACGTTTCACATACGCTGCATATATGAATTTCCGAACATGTTTCAATTAAATAATCACAAAAGTAGCGAACAAAATTCTTTTCCAATAAATCATTTGTCTGAAAGTCTTTAGGCATTGCAGTATTTGATGAAAGGAATATTGTTGGAATAACCTTTTTTAAAAGAAGTTTTCTTTTATGAAGTTGCATAATCATGTCTGGTTGAAAATGAGCACCACATAAACGATGACTACTATTGTATAGAGTTTATAGTTTTGGCATCAAGTCAGGCCTATCGCATGCTTCGAGCAAAACTTTAGCTTTGAAACAAAAACAACAAATTAAATCAATGCATGAAACTAAGGCTCATAAATGTGATATGAAGATCAAATAATAAAGTATTATACTAACAGTTTCTCAACTATCTGAATTCTTTGGAAAAAGGTATAATTTTCCATCACAATTATAATATTTATTGTTACATCCATGAACTACACACATAATACCCGTTTTCTTCTTTTTAATGGTATCCATTGCAAAAAATGCTTATAAACTATAAAAATAATACCGAAAACCCGTAATAATATAAGCTGTAATAAATAATTCGGTTCGCAAATTCACCACTGGCACTTTAGTTGGATCGCAGCACAGCACTGGCCGCCGGATGAGATGCTCATCCGAACGACGTTGTAGGTCACAGAGAGCTCGGCAGTGTAACGTCACGAGATAACATACTGGTTCGTTCCTATACTGTGCTATAATAATGACATAATTGGTTGAAACTTGGCCTTGTGACAAATAAAGAAGCATTTCATTAGTTTTGAGAAACGTCAATAAATAATCGATAAAATTTGAAGCACTCGTGGTATCATCTTTAATAATAAATGTTATCTTTAAAGTTAACTATTATTATAAAAAAAGTGGTTTTTGACTTTGACATGATTACACTAATTTATTTGAATATCAATATATTACAATAGTAGCTTTCTGACCCTGTGTAAATATTTAATTTCAAGATACTTGAGATTGTTTTTTTTTATCTCCAATTTCAAATGTGCGTAACTGCAAAGTTGCTCCTGTACTAAAAGTCTACGACAAGTACGAAGCGCCAGTTTATCGCATTGTAAAACTGGATCAAAATAAAAACGCGCCTGGAGCAAAAAGCAAAAACAGTCCGAGTGACAAGACAAAGAAATCCCAAGTTCGTTGTACTTTTCTGAACTAATTATTACACACATTGACAATCGGAACAGAATAATATATTAATTCTTATTCTTATTTTCAATTAAAACAATAGGTAGAATAATAATTGCAAACGCAAAATAAGGGCTTGACAAAACGAAATATTCATCCATTGTATTCTGAATACATAAATTTGCGGGAGCCCATATGCAGGAATGATCACAATATAAACAGCTCATCGGAACAAATACATATTCAAGGAATTTTTGTAGCTCTATTTCCAGCTTATAACAAATTCAAATTCACCGTTGAATTTGTTATAAACAAAAATTAGAGAATGCATTAAAGCATTAAAAAGAAATTCTTATTTTTTAGTGGCATTTCAGCCAGGATAAAATTCACCATTTCAGTGAAAACTCTATAAGAACATAATAATCAAAAACTAGTTACATGTAGGAGTACTATTAAATAAATTGAAGTTGTATATTTTACAGAAATCTAGGCATGAGATACATAATTATATAGAAATAAGAATGTAGTATATGCAAACTCTGCAAATAATCCTAAATTTTTCTCTTTTCTCCTGTTGTTTTCATTTACTCGTGTGTATATTGTGAAATGTCAAAAGTTGGATATTGCATGTAAGATGTTAGATGTAAGTTATTTATTTTCTCTTTTTTGCTATTTACTTATGTATTATTTTTTTTTTGTTTATTCATAATAATGTAACAAATCCTCAATATTCTAATATTTCTACTCGAAACAAGTGTTCACTCACTTATCGAGTATACTATTCTTATCATTCGTTTTCTCTGTTTTGATTTTGATTGTAAAGATTTTAATTGATTAAGAATAAACTATATATTATCACTAGTGTAGTGAGTGACCTATTTTTACAACCTACTTGAAAAAGATAAGTCAAGTCAAGTTTTATCACTCCTGTTTATAAATCCAGTAACATAAAGCACTTTGAAAACTATAGGTCATTAAATATTTGGTCAATAATTCCCAAATTCTTAGAAAACATAATCAGTGCTATTCTGCTTGAATATTGCTGAAAACATTTTTGTACAAACCATAAGCACCTTCTAAACGGGTAGGCAATATTTTTAGTGCAATATGTGGCTGCAATATTGGAAACTATAGCCCAGCCAGCATGACAACATTTCAATTGTATGCATATGTTTCTGCCATATACAGTGTGGAAACCACTTATGGAATAAAATTCTTTCTGTCATTAAATAAATAAATAATGTGGATTGTTTTCTATTCTGTCAGTTGTTGATGTGTGTTGACAGTTTATACTGAAAAAGTAAAATCTTTGTCAAACACTCTTTCCTTGTCGACATAACAATGAAATATTTTACTGAGATTCACCGAATGCAGAATTTAATGATGATCGGGTACGGGGATAACTACAGAAGTCAAGTTGAAGTGGCAAACTTTTTTAATGACAGGTATCCCGAATTGCCTAATATTTCACAAAGTACTGTGTCTAAATTCATGGACAATTCAGAGAACTTGGACATGTCAAACCATTGAAAAGAAAACCACACTTCGTTGAAGATGATGTGAAAGTGGATATTTTGTTAAGTGTAGAAGAGAATCCAACTTCAAGTACACGTCAAATTGCCCGTGAAAATAATGTTAGTCATACAACTGTTCTAAGATGTCTTCATAAAGAAAAACTTCATCCCTACAAATTAACTTTTGTGCAGGAGTTGACAGAAGACGATCCAGAACGTAGAATGGATTTCTGCGAAAGATTGATGAATAAGCTGAACAGAAATGAGATAGCTCTTGGTACCATTCTTTTTTCCGACGAATCAACATTTAAATTGTATGGAGAGGTAAACCGACAGAACTGTAGATATTGGACAGCAAGAATCCTGATTGGATGCGTAAGACACATACTCAGTACTCTCAAAAGGTGAACGTTTGGGCCAGTATCATAGGCGACCATATTATTGATCCTATATATATATAGATGGAAATTTGACAGCTGGAAAATATTTAAATATGCTTAGAAATAAAGTTATTCCTGCGTTGGCAAACTCATATCCCAACGCAATAGATCCTAACTTACCGAATGAAAATGATTGGTTCCAGCAAGACAGGGCAACACCCCATTATGCTTTAATGGTAAGAACTTATTTAGATGATACCTTCCCCAATAAATGGATTGGACGAAGAGGTACTATTGAGTGGCCAGCTAGATCGCCAGACCTGACGCCGTTAGATTTTTTTCTGTGGAGTTATCTCAAGAACAAAGTATATGCATCACAAGCAACTAGCATTGTATACCTCAAAGACAGGATAACTACAGAAATACGGAATATTTCACCTCAAACTTTAAACAAAGTTAAGGAGGAGTTCTATAGGAGACTGTGCTATTGCCAACAACTAGGTGGATAATATTTTGAGCATTTATTTCAATGTATTAAAATCAAATACATCAGGTATTTTATGTATGTTTAATAACTGTAAAAACAAATTTCACCCTGTATAATTCATAATTGACCATACATTATTTAGTTTGTTGGAATCGGTTCATTAAGAAGATTTCAAAAATATGCAAATATACAGGGTGTTTCATTAACAAAAACAACACCGACTATGGCATATTTGCGTGAATCACCCTGTACATTCAAATTTATGTTTACAGAACGCACAACTCAATTTAAAAGTTCACGTGTCTCGGCATTTTTTATAATTTTCTGAAATAATGACATAAAGAATTTTATTCCATAAGTGGTTTCCACACTGTATACAGGGTGTCCCAAATAAGAGTGACTGATTTTAAACATAAATGCCCAGCTTATTAATTGTTTCCACTATTTCAACTAGTTTATCAAAGATATTTTTTTAGGCTTGGCTGGCATTTCATTCCATCAACACAGGGTGCTTTACTAATGTTGGTCAAATTCAAAGGGGAAAATATGTATTATTTTAAGTGGAACACCCTATAATTTTTGATCTCATTCGAAAGAGCAATCATTCTCCTTTCCAAAAATGTATAGTTTCCTATCTTTTGTTTCATTAATCACAAAGATATTCGAGGTTTCATGTAGTAGTACATTTTTAATTGGTAGTTTCATATGAACGTATTTTGATGCCTAAAATCAACTCATGCTGTGACCGTTTGACGCATAACAACAAAATCAGCAATTTTGACCACCACATTATTCGTTAATAGCACGAGATTCATTAAAAACGTTTTTTAATGATAAGTGGATTGGTCGAGCTGGACCGATTGAATGGGCACCGCGGTCTCCTGAATTAACTGTCCCAGATTTTTTCTCTGGAGATATGTGATGGATAGGTGCTACAATCCCAAGCCTAACAATTTAGCAGAACTAAAAAATAATATCAGGAACATTATTGGAAACATTCCGCCAGAAATGTTAGAAAATTCATTTGAGAATTTAAAATTTCATTTACAGTTATGCATAAACGAAGAGGGTAGGCATATGCAGGCATTTATTGTAACTTTTTTGTTCTTCCTTCTTCATATGTATTGAATAATATTATCATGTTTTCTTACTAAATAAACTGTTTGTCAGATTTGTTGGCAATTATTCATGTAATTGAAAATGTACTACTACATGAAACCTCGAATATCTTTGTTGTTGATGAAACAAAAGATAGAAAACTACACATTTTTGGAAAGGGGAATGATTGCTCTTTCGAATGAGATCAAAAATAATAGGGTGTTCTATTTAAAATAATAAATATTTTCCCCTTTAAATTCGACCAACATTAGTAAAACACTCTGTGTTGATGAGATGAAATGCCAGCCAAGCCTAAAAAAATCTCTTCGATAAACTATTGAAGCTAGTGAAAACCCCATCTCTTTGGAGCAATTAATAAGCTGGGCATTTATGTTTAAAATCAGTCACTCTTGTTTAGGACACCCTGTATTATGAACAGTAAAGAGCTAAACTGAGAATAAAATACAAGCAGAGGGCTAATACACGAACTGAACATAAATTAGGTTAAAGGACATTCATAAATCACAATGGTTAACCAAACGCAACCAAAAAAGTTCCTAATAATAACATTGATGCCAAACTTTCTTCACTCAAATTGACGTATTACTTGAGTAGTGACTGTGGATATGAAAAGTGGCCTCGAGTTAACTCAAACTAAGTTGAGTTTGACCCTCAAGTGTCGACCATGAATTTCACTCCATTTTGGCCAACTGCAACTATATTTGCAATATAATTTTCAATAATTGATTCTGTTTTTGATAATTTTTCAATATTGTATACTTCATTAAATCATAAATCTAATAAAATATTTTCTATGATAAATTTGCTAATAAAATCATATTGTTGTTAACGTTATCGACTGGAATAGAGCAACCACAAGCGAAGTGAAATTTTTCAATTATGTTCCATCTTCGACACTACCAACCGTTAACATATTCACCAATAACGAGCAAAAACATTTATTGCCCGAACGAATAATTACAATCAGGAACTTTTTTCTACCGCTCGAGAATAAATTGGCTGCTTTCTTTATACTTTTTTTTTCATGTCTTAATGAGCCGCTTCTGCCTCTTTGGACTAAATAAATTGAAATTAAATAGATAAATTGTTAAAGATGTTCACTTAAATTGGTGGTGACACCTTTAAATATATTCGCAGAAGCTCAAGACGATCGATGGTACGTTTAGTGAAAGAAATTTTGGAATAATCATTAACTTAAACATGTCTTCAACATCCATTTAATTACTAACAGGGTAAATATGGATTATACTAATGACAAAAAAATAAAGCGGCAGCTGCAATTGAATGGATTCAGTAACATTATGTTGAATACTAATAAACGACACGCGTATAAAATTTATTATATACGTTCAAATAAAAAAAACTGACAGGCACGAAAAGGAAAGCTGACAGTCATTTCTTCAATTAATATTCAAAGTAATTATAAAATTTGGCATCATAGCAACAATGTGTTTTTTCAAGGTAGCATCATGTAAGTGATCTTCATTTGAAAACTTCTTAAAGCTGCTAATCCTTAACGGTGCATATCAATTTCTTTTTTGTTGCTATTACAATTTAAGCACACAGCAATAAAATTCCATTATTCCTATAGTTTATAATCACCAATATTAAGTGCAATGAATTGAAGGCACCAATTATAAGACCACCAGTGGCGGCTCCCCGAACGAGGCTAAGGTGCTGAGCCTCCTCAACAATTTATCCAGCAAATAGCACCAGAAATATTTTGTTGATTATTCTTCATTTTATTTCCTGTTTATGTAAAAGTACACGTCAAATTATCCGTGAAAATAATATTAGTCATACAACTGTTCTAAGATGTCTTCATGAAGAAAAACTTCATCCCTACAAATTACTTTTTGTGCAGGAGTTAACAGAAGACGATCCAGATCGTAGAATGGATTTCTGCGAAAGATTGATGAATAAACTGAACAGAAATGAGATAGCTCTTGTAACCATTCTTTTTTCTGACGAATCAACATTCAAATTGTATGGAGAGGTAAACCGTCAGAACTGTAGATATTGGTCAACAGAGAATCCTAATTGGATGCGTGAGACACATACATACTCAGTACCCTCAAAAGGTGAACGTTTGGGCCGGTATCATAGGCGACCATATTATTGGTCCTATATTTATAGGTGGAAATTTGACAGCTGAAAAATATTTAAATATGCTTAGAAATGAAGTTATTCCTGCGTTGGCAAACTTATATCCCAACGCAATAGATCCTAGCTTACCGAATGAAAATGTTTGGTTCCAGCAAGACAGGGCAACACCCCATTATGCTTTAATGGTAAGAACTTATTTAGATGAAATCTTCCCCAATAAATGGATTGGGCGAAGAGGTACTAGGTATTGAGTGGCCAACTAGATCGCCAGACCTTACGCCGTTAGATTTTTTTCTGTGGGGTTATCTCAAGAACAAAGTATATGCAACACAACCATCCAACTAGCATTGTAGACCTCAAAGACAGGATAACTACAGAAAACTTTAAACAAAGTTAAGGAGTTCTATAGGAGACTGTGCTATTGCCAACAACTAGGTGGAGAACATTTTGAGCATTTATTTTAATGTATCAAAATCAAATACATCAGGTATTTTATGTATGTGTTTAATAACTATAAAACTAAAAATTACATTACATAACGCACAACTCAATTCAAAAGCTGACGTGTCTTGGCATTTTTTATAATTTATTTTATAACCAACACTCGTGCACGGAAAGGAACAGGAACTAATTCTTGTTTAGATTTAAAATTAGAAACTTGTGGTCAACTTGCCTTGAACTTGTCGGCTACAGATCTGCGGTAAAAGAAAAAAAACAGAGATAAGCAACTAAAAGAAACAAAAAGCAGGGAATGAATAAATAGAACAGATCAGGTAAAAAGGAGCTTATGCTATAGCTCATACAAAACCCGAACTCTACGTGTTAAAATACAACTTAACGGTGATCTGTTTTATTCTATTCCATTTGGTCCTCGAATATACAAAAAATGCAAATTAGCAAATAAACAATAATAAACATAAAATTGAAGATTGTGTCGCGGAACACAGTAAAAACTTTTTAGTTCCTTTTAAGCAATAATCAAATTTTTTTAATCAATAAATAAATACATATATTAATATGAGAATTTATTTTACTCTGGATAAAACTTCATTTAGCAAAAATATACAGTAGTATTAATTATAAAAATCTCATCATTAAGTTGATTGGCACAAAGTATTCTATTAACTGTAATTAATAATACAATGTATGCTGACAATCAACATTTTGTGCCGAGAGACTAGCTCTGATACTGAGGAGAGAGCGTGAGAGCCCACGCGCTCAAGGCACGTACACGTACATAACGTAACGGTCGGATCTTTTGCGTCGCGACCCCTCAGCGCACCAGCCTGACGTAAAGAACTAAAGTTCTAAAAATAAGCACTAGAAAATAACCTTGGTAAAATAAAATGATTAACTCACCAACCAGATAATAAAAAACGTAGCAGGCTAAATTTCAAGCTACAAAAGTAATTCTCCATCATTTGTTTTTCACCTATTTATTAAAATCCTTGTATAAAACGAACATCGTTATTAATTTATTTGAAATTTCAAGCTGCACCCTGTATCTGTTGGATATTCTATACTGTCTGCATTCTATAATTTCTCTGTACCTTACTGGAATTTCTATAAAGGCGGAAGTTTTGCAATAATTATAAATGGTGTGCATCATACCGTGAATTAGCAAAAATTTGATAGTTTTTATGCGGGTTTATGTTCAAAAGCTGTAGTGCATTTTAATGTGAATTTTATGTCTTTTATAGTATCTCATGAGCTAATTTCAAACTTCGGTACTTACATATTAAAACAACATGATTTTTTTTTTTTTTTTTTTTATTTCAAAAACATTTATTTACCCCGCATCA